>PVJD01000503.1:0-262964 GCA_004026545.1 Mormoops blainvillei | reverse complement strand
AGGGTGGACACACAAAAGAGAGGGAACAGACGTGCTGAGAGAGACAGAGAGGTAGGAGGAGGCCAGTGGAAAGAGAAGCGGAGAGAGACAACGAGAAGGTGAGCAACGTTCTATTTTCAGGTACTGAGAGGAAGCTTGGCGGTGTCCCCTAGGTTCGCATCCCACAAAACACTAACGCCATTCCAGAGATCCATTCTGTCCTTTGCCCGTGGGAAAGGAGATCCCAGCTACGGAGAGTACGGAAGACCTGTGGTCACCGTTCTGGCGTACAGACCGTATTAGCTTGCCAGGGCTGCCAGTATAAGGACGGCAAATGGGGTGGCTTAGCCAGACATTCATTGTCTCAGAGTTTGGGGACCAGGAGCCAGAGATCAAGATGCTGGTTCCCTCTGAGGGCTGTGCGGGCGGCGAAGGGGACCCTGGGCCAAGCCTCTTTCCCAGACCCTGGTGGCTTGCTGCCAGTCTTTGGTGCTCCTTTGCTTCTGCTCCATCCCCCTGATCTCCGCCTTCATTTTCACATGGCACTCTCCCTGTGTGTGCGTCTCCGTGTCTTATTATAAGGATACCAGTTTTAGTAGAACCCACCTTCATGGCCTCATTTTAACTTGATTATTTCTGTAAAGATCCTATAATCAAATTAGGTTAATGTGCTGAGATACCGGGGTTTTGGACTCCAACAGAACTTACTTTGTTGACACAGTTCAGTCATAACACTGATACATTTGGGAGTGAACGGTGACATGGCTTGGAGTTGACAGACTGGCGATTGGGCTTAAGGTTGGTTTGCTGTTAGTGGGGTATTTGTGAAGCAAGTCCAGTGACTATAAAAATTGCGAATCATAACCTCATTACCTTATACCTTAACATTCTCTTGGCTTTTATAATTTCATACTTTCCTGGCTTTTCTATACTGGCCTTCCTTCCTTAGAATTCTCTGCTGAACCCCTAAGTGCTGGTTTGGCCCGGGCCCTGCACCTTTATCCGCTATCTCCTCCATCTGTGTCCTCTCTTTTGGGGATCTCATCCAGTGCATGGCTTTAAACACTACCATTAGGCTACTAACCCTCAAATTTATATTTTTACATCTACAACTCTGATCTCCCCTCTAAAACCAAGACTCATACATTTGATTATATATTTCCTTCCAGTCACATGGATATTGAATAGACATCTCAAGCTTTTAATGTCCAAAACTGAAATCTTGATTTCCCCCTGTGTATTCCTTTCCCTGTTTTGTTTTTTTTTTCTCGGCAAATGATAGCTCTGAAGCTCAATCTAACCCTCGGAATCCTCCTTGATCCCATATCTTTTCTCAGCTCCACCTGCATTCAATCCAGCTGCGAGTCTTACCCTAAGATCTCTCTGGCATCTGTTTATCTCTCACTATCCCTGTGACCTCCGTGGTGGTCTAGGCCCAGGCCACCAGCCTCTGTCAGCTGCATGACCACATTACTCCGCTAACTGGTCTCCCTCCCTTTTTTCTTATTACCCAGAAACTATCCTTTCTGAAGGAGTTCAGATTCACACAGGTCATATCTTATCCCCCACTTTGTGAATTCCCCATGGGTCCTCATTGCACTGAGAGGGAAATACAAGTTCTTTACTCTGACCAAATGGCCTATAATAGTTAGGCCTCTGCTCATCGCTCTCCTACTCCTTGTGTAAGCCCTCCAAGCCCATTCCTGCCTTAGGGTTTTCACTAGCCATCCTCTCTTCCCAGAAAACTCTTCTTTCAGATGTTTAGTTAGCTTAACTCTTTCTTGTCATTGAGGTCTCAGCTCATACTTTACTTCCCCAGAGAGGCCCTCTCTTTCTACCTAACATAAAGCAGTCAACCCCTCCCCCATTTCATATCCTATCTTCCTGATTAACCATTATCCTAGCACTTAGCACTGTCTGCTATCTTTTTAAAATTGTTTTCCCCCGAAAGTAAAGTTGGAGTTTCGGGAGGAGCAAGGCATGAGGCTATGGTCATTCCATCCTATGCGATATGTCTTATTCTGGTCAAGAATCTTCGGTGGCAAGGACTCCCAAAACTAGTAGGGCAAATTATAAAGGTATGCTAGTTTGTATTTTGTATTTACATTTTGAAACCATCTATAAGAATGATTGAAAAGATGCCATTGAGCCCCATAGTGTCTGAGTGAGAAACAAATTCAGGAGGTGTTCTAATTGCCGCTTTGAGCTTTTATCTTGTTTGTATTTGTTCATGACGTATGGTCAAGTGATAGTAAATGAAGGGATATATTACCACGGAAACTTCCACACGTCTGAAGTTCTCAAAAGTTGAGCATTTTAAAAATCAGACTTGGTAGAAACATTTGTATTTTATAATTTTTAATAAATTAAGTCTATTTCAACTGAGGAGGTTAACCTAGTAAATGAGATAAACAGACATTCTGGTTTGCCTTGCTATCTTTTTATTCATTCATTGCCTGTCTCCTCCCAATAAAAGGGGAGCCAGAAAATACCAGGTACCTTGTCTTAACTATTCAGTTTGCATCCTCAGGGCCTAAAGCAGTGCCTTGCACAATTTAAGCATCAATGCTTATTTGTTGAATGAGTGAGCAGAAAGTTCCTGTCTCCCTCCACCCCTCCCCCCAAAAGAAGTGAAACAAAACTACAGTTAGAATGTATATGATGTGTCAGGCATGGTTCAAGCCGGTATCACCAGGATTCATTTTGATCCTCATAAAAGCCATAGGTGTTGTCCCCATTTGACAGATGAGGAAACTGAGGCTCTGAGAGGCTAAATAAGAAGACTGACCCAACAGTTTATAAATTATAGAGCTGAAGTTCTAACCGGTTTCCTCATACTTTCTACTATGACACAAGCTGGAGGTGACAAGTGCGTAATATGTCCAATGTATTAGAAACAAGAGTGTAAGCAAGTTATTAAAAAGTATTAAGAGCAACGTTTAGTTCTGGGTCAACTAAAGAAGGTACTCTTTTTGACCTAACCTTTCTATAGCTGGGAAAACTAATTGAAGAACTAAAGATTTCCACAGTAGAAGGAATGCTCAGTGCAGGTGATCTGAAATAGAAGTTTTGAATTTTAATGAAAAGAAAGTCATTAAAAGGAAAAAAACAGTGGAATATTTTTTTATACTCTTTTGGAGTATAAAAACTGAGAACAAATGGTGCAGCTGTGACATGCATGTCACAGATTCAGAACAAATGAAGTCACGATTGGCGATGGTGGGGAAGTGGAGAGGACATGAATGGTTTTCCAAGAGGCTCTGTATCTCGCACAGGCATACTCAGGCAGCACGCCACGGCAGATGCTCAAGAATATTTGCTGAATGAATGAATGAGGAGAATTGGTTAAAGTACATGAGTCTATATACACCCTCTTCCCTTCCTCCCCAGTGCCCTTTACTATGAGCAAACATGGAGCTGGCGAAACTTCACAAGACTAGGGGCTGGAAACCAGTCAAGAAGGCATAGGCTAGTTCCAGGCCTCGAAATGTGCGAATACCTCCTCACCCTTCCTGGCCCCCACCCCCCATCACCTCCATGCGCATTTATCCCTCTTTTGCCTGTGAAGGAGTGAAGACTTGATGTGTTACTGTGTAAAGATTGCTGACTCTCTCTCCTATTAGACTCTAATGACCCAACATCCTTCTGTAGGTTGTAGTTATGTTTTGGGAGAGCATGATTTAATCCATGATATATTGCATTCTTGGTGATAATGAGCTAGAAAGAAGGGGGTTCTATTGTAATATATTTCAATAAAGTTCAAATTACTATGTAGAAATACTAGAAATGATCTCATGAATAAAAGAAATAAAAAAGGAATTTATGGGATCTTTATATTCCCTAAGGAAATAATTCAAGTACCAAAAGAAGAAACTACATTTAGGTAATCGAAAAATCAAGGTGTTTGAAGAAGAGCTGTTGTTTTACAAGGTCTGAAATAACCACTTGGGATGCAATAAAAAGTGGGAAGAGTGCCAGCTTCTAGAGAACTAGTATCATGAACGAACACAGCCATTTACAGATGAAATTATCCAGGTCAAAACAAACTAGGGGATTCAATTTACAAAGGACATAAAAGACAATAGGAAAAGATCCTTTATATACCCCACAGAAAAGCCCCAGGGGAAGCTCTGCCTCTTGATTAGATTTGGAGATGCCTGGGGTGAGGGAAGCAGGATGAGCCTGGGGAGAAATTGAACTGTAATGTCACAGCTGCACCAGAGGCCTCTTTGGGTCCCACCTGGAGCTCTAGAGATGGGACGGCCCTTCAGAGAATAGCCTGAGCTGAGGCAAGGGATGAGGCCCTTGTCCCCCCATATAGACCAATTCATTCGATGTGTGCTGACCCCAGGGAGGGGCTGTATTCTAGAGCAAGGCAGCTCCCTTCAGCAATTCCTGGGAAGGGACTCAGCTAGGAGCCATCCACAGCTAACACATTTGGCCATTAGGAGAATGAATAGCTTAGTCCTGAAGGGTTGGGGGTGGGGTTCTAAGCAGAGCACCTTAATTCTAGTTTACTAGAACCAGCACTAGGGGCTTGAAGAGAAAGAAAATGGTAGAATGTTGCTTAACATAAGATAGTTTCTAAATGTGATGCTCTGTTGACCGTCCATCCCCTTTTCCCTGGGCTACTATAATGACCTTATTATAGCTCTCTCACTTCCATGCCTGGATCCCTTCAGACTACGAGTGGAACATTCCAGAAATGTAAATTCAGTTATGTCATCCCTCTGCTTAATACCCTTCAAAGATTTCCCATCTTACCTATTATAAAAGCCCAACTCTCTGACATGCTCTTTAAGTGGGGTGACCATATTATTTATCATACAAACCAGGACACTTTGAAGGTGAAAGGAACCCCATTGGTAATTGAGCAGGGGTGAGGGTCTAACTAGGATGCATGTTCACCCAACCTGTAAGGCTCCTCGTTAACATGGCCACTGCTCACCCTCATTTCACCTTCTTCCCCAAATCCACTCCCATTTGCCTTCTGTTAGGTCCTAGACCAAATGAAGCTCTTCCTCACCCCTGAACCTTTGCATTCCTCTCTTCCTCGGACCTACTTGGTAAGGCTGTGCCTCCCCCTTTTATTCTTCATATCTCAGCTTAAAATTTCCTGCTCAGAGAGGCCTTCCCATCTAGTCTTCATCATAGAACCTGTTTATTTTACCCATAGTACTAACTACAATCTGAAATTACAATCACTAGATTTTGAGCTCCATAAGGACATGACTCGACCCTGGTTTGCACACCAAGGTATATCCGGTGGTTAGCCTAATGCTAGTCCACACATGTTTGGTACTCAATAAATACAAAGACGCGAACGAAGGGTGAGTGTGGGAAATTCTTTCGAAACAAAAATTGTGTGTCTGTGTGTGTTCAGTGAAAGAGCCAAAGACCACTGGGAACTGTCGATGTGGCTGCTAACCCTGAAAATGTGGACATAGAAGAGGGCAAAACATTAAACAATCAATTTGCAAACACCTAGAGAATCACGGGCTGTGGGACCATAACCAGCAGTTTAGTGGTGAGGGGATATTGTCAGAACAATCTAATTTCCTTTTAAGACAGGGGGGCCTTCAGCAAAAGCATTTATTAAGTGTCTGCACATGGCCAGGAGAAGCCCGGCAGAGGTGGAGGGGCTGTATTCAGCTGTGAAGCATCAGATTTAATATGTGTCTTGACTTCAGCTAAAATCTGATTTTGGTTCTGTGATAATTTCCTTTCACAGGCCAAGCAAATATGAGTTCCTTACAGTAAAAGGTAGTAGAATAACTATGGAGTTAAGCTCAGAATAATTATTAAAACCTTCAGAAGTTTTTAAAAAACCCTAATGATTAAAAGGCAAATTATTTTAAAAGCGAAAAAGAGTGACCTCTGTTCAGGTCTTACAAGGCTAACTTTTTGGTGCTCTGCTTCCTAATACCTGACTGTCCTGAAAAACAGGATTGTATTCAAGTTAGCAGGTGCAAATCGTTCTGGATTCATTTGTAATACTTGCTTCGAGAGAGGGTCCACGTGAAGTACTGGAAGAGCAAATTTTAATACTGATTCACACACAACATCAGAACTGCAGGCTAAAAGTCATGCCCTTTGGGGAATCAAATAGTCACATGGACATTCCCAAATATCAGTGCCAGGTATTATAACCTTAACTTTTAGACACAGACAACATTTGGGGTCAAGATGATACAGACATCATAGCATCCAGCCATACGGACCTTGCATTTGTGTGAATTGAATACAAAGCAGCTGAAAAATGCCACAAAAATGAATACTTGGGAAGTCTTAAAGGTGATGTCCTGGGAGGTGAGACTGCTGAACACAGTTAAGGGTATGACATCCCAGCTCTGGGGATGAGCAGAGGCCTCCAGGAAAGTCCTACCAACCAGGGAGAAGTCCCCATCAGAAAGGTCAGCAACAGTGCCACTGACTTGGCCTCAGCAGCAGATCCTGCCCTATAAAGGCTAAAGAGCAAGACTGAACCCTAACCCCACGAAACCTTAGTTTGGGGAATGTTGAAAAAATGGCTCGCATCTGTCCACTGGAGGTTAAGGTGGCAGCCTGGTTACCAGAAGCAGCCACGTACAAGTACCAACGACAGGAGGTCAAGTGGGATTTAACGTTGGTCATGTACTCAACGTTTATGAGAATTTATTTGTGGTACTATACTTAGGTGCTAGGATTTGACATGAATGAGACAGGCGTGATCTTTGTTTTCATGGAGCTTATAGTTTCCAGAGACTCTATATTGACTAACTCGATGGGTCATTATATTTCTGAGCCCTTGGAGAGTCGTGGAGTTTGGAGAATAACTGAACCGATGAGAATAGGGACTAAGAAGGGCTGGGAGCAGTTGGTATTGAGTAATCCCAGCTACCTGGTGATAGAAACCGACAGGGACAGAGAGCCCAAAAAGGAAGTTTACAATCCATTCTATGTTCTAGAATTTGTTATTGCCCCAAAGGGAAGAAAAAGCATTTAAATGTTTGTGAGATTCAATGGCTGCAGGAAGGCTGTTGCCCTCCACAGCAGTCAGGAGCATTCAGCCCAGTGGACCACGACCCGCTTGCCCATTCTGCCCTCTTGCTTTCGGTGATACTGAATGTACAGCCTAATTTGCTCCTTCCTTTACTGCCTGTTCCTCTTCAGTCTTCTCTGCTGGTCCCTCCTCAGCTGCTCAGCCCGTCAGTCGGCGTGACCCACGTCTCCGTCCCGGGCCCCCCTCTCTTCTAATCACTGACCGCAGGGGACCTCACGCAGTCCGAGGCTTATATCATGTCCAGGCTAGTGACCCCCAGCCTCATGCTCCAGTGCTGACCCCTCCCCAGGACTCCAGGCCCACATGGCCCTCCACACGCCTGGCGTCTCCTTGTCCTAAGCGGCTTCTTACACTTCAGTTGCACCCAGCGCTCAAGCCTGCCCCACCCCTAGTCCCTTCCATTTCAGTTCATTTGTTACTGAACAAAGACCTGGGTGTTTCCCTCGGTTCCTCTCTCTCCATTACCTCCCACATTCAATTCATCCCAAATCCTGTCCCTTCTTCCCTTAAAACATACTTCCGTAATCTCCATTACTGTAACTCTGGCCCAGGCTAAATTATTGTAGGAGCTTCTTAACTGATTCTCTCCTTCCACTCTTGCTCCTTAATAACCACTCCCAGCCCATCAGCCAGAGGGATTCATTTAAACATTAATCAAATTGTTACTCTCTTGTTTTAAAAAAGTGCCGATAGCTTGCTTAGTGCATTTAGCATAAAATTCAAATTCTTCTCCTGGCTGAAGAGTACCACATGCTCCATCCCTTGCACCCACCGTCCCCCTCATTCCTCCCCCGCCCCGCCCCCCACCCCACCCACTCCTTACCCTTTCCCAGCGTGCCCTAGACATGAAGTTTTCTTTCTGTTCTTCGGACATCCCATATTCCAGCCTCAGGGCTTTTACACTTGCTCTTTGCTCTGCTTCGAGTGCTACTCCCTGTCTTCACATGCCCCCCTCTATGCTCACACTCAGATCTCAGTCTAAATGTTTCTTCAGTGAGGCTTCCCTGGCCATAAACCTAAAGTAAGCACACAGTTACCCTTTATCATATGCCCTTTCAAATGGTCTGTACATTGCTTACTACTAGCTAATATTTTAATTATTTATGTCCTCGTGTATGTATCTGCAGCTTATCTTCACCCTCTGGAATGCAAACTGTAAGGGGGCAGAGACATTGCATCCCCAGGGCCTGGAATGATGCCGGTCACATGGCAGGAGTTCAACTGACATCTGTGGAGCAAATGAGTGTGTGAATGTCTGAAGGGTAGTGTGACACCACCCTGTCAGGCATGGGCCCCTTCTCTTAAAGGAGTAGGTATATCAGTTGGTTATTGCTATGAAAACAGGTCACCCCAAAATTGAATGACTTAAAACAACAGTCATTTACTATTGGTCACTAGTCTACAGTTCAACTGGGCAGTTCTGCTGACTTGGGCCAGGTTCTGTTGATCTTGGTGTGGCTCATTCAAGTATCTGTGGTCAGCTCGCAGCCTGGCCGAGAGGGCTTGGTCTAGAGGTCCTCGCTCAGAAGTCTGGTAGCTGGTTGGCTGTCAGCAAGTATGACAGCAAGTGGGGCTGTCCAGCAGTTCCAGCTTGTTTGTGTGGTGATCATGGGGTTTGAGAGAGAGAGCAGAAGTGCTCAAGGCCTCTTGAAGCTGAGGCTGGGAAGTGGCACACCATTGCTTCCACCATGTTGTGTTGGTCAAAATGAGTCGGAAGACTCAGATTTAAAGGGTGGGGAAGTTAACTCCCCTTTGGATGGGAGGACATGCGAGTCTCCTTGCACAGGCGTGGCTGCAGGGACAGGTAAAGGACTGAGGGCGTTTTCCCCATCTATCTACCGCATTAAGGACAACAGTAAAACTGGGCAGTGCTCATTGGCATATTCCCCTTTCCAGACGAGGGAGTAGGGAACAGTGAGGCCCGAAGTGCCTTTCCTTCAGTCCGTAGGCATAGAGTGGGTTGCAAGATCTAGCCTCTCTTTGCTCACAAAGGCGTGGTGCCTGGGAGCAGCAAGAACTGCCCCTGGGTGCACTGCATCTGTGCAGCTGTGCAAACTCATCTGTGGCCACTGGAAGCCACGGCACCCCCAGTTCTCCCTGGTTCTCCCGCCCTCTCCTGGGACCAGTGGCTGATGCCATGCCACACGCAGGGCGGGGTCTGCCGAGGCACTGTGGGCCCTGGAGCCCACCTCAGAAGGCAGCAAGCATCAGGGCGACTTTCAGTGCCAGATCGCTCCCGACTTGCAGACTTCTGGTGAAAAACAATGTTAAATCAAAGTGGTCGTTTTTTAAAAACATAAAACTCAAATGATTCAGAGTGAAAAAGCCTTGACATGGGCATCTTAAGAAAATTCCTTAAAAAGGGGGGAAAACAGCACATTCGGCATTGTCCTTGCCTTCCCAGTGTAGAAGTATGTCTGCACCTTGAGAAATTCAAGGCGAAAGCAAAAAGAGAAAGCATTTGTTTCAACAGAGAAGTCCTTATATTTTGCCAAAAATGCGCACGTTGTTTTGAGTTTTTAACAAGGTACGACATGTAGATGATCTGAAGCTTGCCATGGAATCACAGAATTTAGGAGCCAGCTCTAAGGAATTAACACTTGTTCCAGGTCCCTCAGTGGTAAAGAGCTCCCCTGTCCTAGCTTCCTGTCCAGCTCTTCTCGCCACCTTCCTAGCTGCCTGTCCAAGTGTGAGAACTTCTTTCTCCACATGCACATGCAGACGAGTTGGGTTTCATTTGAGCATATTGACTTCAGGTAGGTGCGAGTGGATGTAGCAATTCAACTTGATGAATATTTAAATCAGTTGAATGTCCTTTAGTATCAATTAAAGTGAACATTTCCTCAACCATTGCACTCAGCAACTGACCTTCTCAGCATAAAATATTCAAACTCTTTCTAAATCTCATATATTGAAAAAAGTTGTTCTAGGCCCATAGTGACACAATACGTCCACTGGGATCCTTGTCCCTTCCCATATCCTGAGCCCATCTGAAACATTGAAATGACTCAGGAGTAGCACTCAGATCTCTGGGCCTACTTACTTGTGTAGCCTTTCCAGCCCTCTTGCAACCCAGCATAGACAGAAAAAAATACAATGACTCCATTCCACCATATCTGAATCTCCTCGCTACCCACAGACACATTCCTGAAAGCAGCAGTCATGGATAGAGAACGCCACCTGGGTCAGAGCTGGACCGCACTAGGCGGCTTGGGACATGTGGGTGAGGCAGCGGAGACTTGCCGTTCTCAAAGCCTCTCGTTCATGATTCACGGCCCTTCACCCCAAGCCGCCGCACTTGCCCAATAAGACCACAGAAGGAAACAAACTCTAAGCTTGGAGGGCCAGGGAGGAAACTGGAGGCATGTCTAGGGTGATTAGAAACAGGAAAAAAAAACACCGTGGTATGTACGGGTGTTAGGGTTTGCTTGGCCTTTGGTTAGAGGTGGGTAGAGTGCATTAAAGACAACAGTTGAACATGTCCGATGACAAGACTCACATTCAGTGCATGTGTAGAGTAAAGGCTTCCGGTCATCTTTGCTACAGCAATGGAAGCCTTTGGAGAGCAGAGGTGGCTTTCATGATGGTTGAAGAGGCCAATGTGGACGTAGAGGAGACAAACTGCCCCCTATTCCCCTGCACGGCAAAAGCCCCCTTCCCTGTAACAATGGAGGCCTAGGTTCATGATGGTGCCCACGTTACTGACCCCTGATTGCTCGGACAGAGACAGGGTAGCAGAACTGATTTGGATAGACCAGATATCTACTGACACCCTTGAAAATGGTCTAGAATATTTGATATTCTGATATAACTAATAGATCCGCCGGCTTTACCAACAGGTGAGCAAGAAAAGGGTCCTATTATGTTTGGTGCTCATGTTTCCACCAATTTCAGACAACTGTGCGGTTTTCCTCTATGCCCTGTACCCTTTCACCAAGGTATATTCCTAAGAGTCCCCAGGGGGACTCACATGGGCCCACACATCAGGCCAGTCCTCTGGCCTCTGGTGGTCTGAGCTGGGCCACCCCTCTTTCCTGGCCTCAACGACCCCAGGTTGGTCTCTACCCTGGCACCCACCACTCCTCAGTCGCACGGGCCTTGACAACATGTTGACATCAAGCAAACAGTGTTTGAGGGTGGTTGTCTTAAATACATACAGCTGTTTACTACGGCACAGGCCCGATCGTATTGTGTGCAGGACCAGGGCAGGCATCGCATGCACAGACAGGTGTGATACAGTGGCTAAACTCTTCCTCGTGTTTTGAGGTTATTTATAAACATAAAGAGACCCAATGACTGTAACTCCTTAGTAGTGTTGGGACTAAAATCTCAACTAACAGTATTTGAACTGGATTAGAAATTGGAACTTTTCTATAGAAATTTGAGTCTTCTGAATTTTAGCTGCAAACACTAATCACCGCCACCCCACCCCCAACCTCCGTGTAAGTGGAGGTATATGCCAATCTGGACATTCTCTTATTGACCTAAATTTAATAGTTTCCCAGTATTCTCAAATCTCCTCTTACTCTCCTTTTCCACAGAGAGAATTGCTATATATTTTGCTCCTCTTTTTCTATTTTCGTCCTCTGGGATCTGTGACATCCCCTTAATATCACCACCCGTGCCTCTCACAGCACCTGTTGTGTGAGACAATGTGGTTGCTAGGGCCGACGTAGTAAGGGCAACTCTTACAGTAGAAGGGGTCAATAGTGACTCGGGTGGCCTGTGAATAATGAGTCAAAGGTCATTATCTCTGTTTCTCGTTCTGCAGCAGCATCACAGCTACCCGATCAGTCAATTATTCCTTCCATCATTTAATTAGAACCCGCTGTGTGTTCATCATTTTCTTTGGCCTTGTGGACTATCAGACATGGTACCTATCCTCAAGTTGCTCATACACCACTTGGAGACATGAAAGTTTCACCCACGAAACAATTAGCAATCCCCTAAATGCTCAACGGCCCAACAACCCTGAACAGAGAAGAAGGAGAGCTCAGTGTGGCTTGAAATAAGAGAGCAGCTTCAAGAAGGAGATAGCACAAGAAGTAGAAAGGACTTGAGTCCCAGAAGTTCTTATACCTCTACATTCAGTAGGGATAAACTGGAGAGGGTAGTTTACATATGACAGGCCAGTGTTGGGTACCAGTAGCCCTGATACGGTTATTAAGAGTTAGCCAGCCCTGGGATTAGGTAGGGAAAGAGAGACATTTGGGGGCTTGCATGACTTTGAGTGAGCGCCTCCTTAAACTTCGTGCTCTAGGTGCCGCTATTACCTCCACTTAGTCCCAGCATTCTATGGTCCTATTACTTAGAAATACAAACTCTCTAGTTCATTCTCTAGCTCTGCCTTCTCTTTCTCTCTTCGTTAGCATCATCTCTCTCCATCCTGGCTGTTTCTCCATTATTTCTCATCTGTTCTTTCCCTTTCCTTTTTCAGTAGTCTGTCCCTAGTACTCTGCCCGTGTCCGTCAGTGCTGGGTTCCAGACATTGTTAGATTCTCGCGTAGGTTTGTGTCCAGAGGTCATGGGGAGGGTATGAGCAATGACTGTGACCTGCTTTAACACCATTATTTTAATACTGTGATTGCAATAATTCTAATACATATTAGAACTTATAAGTCTTTAAATCTGGTTTCTGAAGAAACCTAAGTTCTTTTTATTCAAGGACTCCTATGTAAGGGGTAGGAAGTTTTAAGTTATATGAAAAAAATTAACAAAAGGAGGTTAATAAACTTTAAATTCTTGACCAAGTAATGCTTCCAGACATCTTCTCTTTGAAACAGAAGCTCCTCGCTTATCTGCCTTGTTCTCCAATGACCCTTCTCCGCTTTATCTCCAGCACCTGGAATAGAGCTTGGTACACATTAGTTGCTCAATACATATTTGTGACATAAATGAATGCAGAGTTTTAGGAGTTGAAGGGGTGTTTGACAAACTAGAGATGAAGTTTGACATGGAAGCTATGATATAGCTCAACATCCTTGATCTCTGAAGTAATAATTGGCATGTAAACTTGGTCTCATCATGTAAACACTGTTGGCATCAGTTCCTTTGTAAGTGAATGAGAAACGATCGAGAACATCTTTCTACTTAAAAAATTATCCGTTTACTTTCCAATGCGAGGTTTGGGTGGTCCTGTTGCAAATGGCTCCATTTGGTTTTGATTTTGAATTTGTTGCCTTTCTCCCTACCTCCACCTCCACTTGGTGCCTGGACAGCACTTTGATCACAGCCTCAGAGAACTGAACAGTGTACGGCACCTGTCACTAAAGGCTTGCATAGGAGTTTCTGGCAGAGAAGTAACTTTCTCATCCAGGTTTTCACAGTCTGAGCGTATGTTTCCTTAGCCTTATTCTGTATTACTCTTGGTCGCAAACACTTAACGCATAGATTGTTCCTTTGGTTCCTGCATTCCTGCTTCTGCAGTCATAGTGACTTGATAAATACTGAAAATCAGCTGAGTGACTACAGATTAAGTGGCCTGAGAACCAGAACCTGCATGGCCTAAACAGAAAAATATGCATTCCAGCCTCATCTCCACCTGCTGTCCTCTGGGCCCCTCTGGCTAGGGGTCCTGACACTGGCTTGCTACGGTCTCGGTATTCAACAGATGTTTGCGCTGTCCTTTCCTTCAAGAAGGAGGAAGCCATCTTCATGTGCTGGGGTCTGATCCTGTACCTTTATATAGATAAAGAGCTGGGGTATTACATCTGAACGATCTTGGAAGTCTTTACCCTGCCCCTCATTTTCTACTAATGTTATTCAACATTTTTCTTTTTCCACTTGGTCAGTTGCTTCCCTTCCATTTTTGCAGTTACAGTGACTTATTTTCTGAGCTCAAAATGGCTATTATAGGGATGGTGGCAGCAAAGAGACGGAGAGGCATATGTGGGAAGCAATTTTTTTTGGCGTGGAATACAACACAGACCTAATTATGAGACAACCAATTCAATTGTGAGTGTGAACAATGGGAACAGCAGGTGATTGCCTGAGATAATTTGGGGAAGATCTTCACTGTTTACAATGGGGGTTGCAAATTGGCAGCCTGGAGTCAAAATCAACCAGAAACATAATGGTTTAGGCAAAGTGTTTGAGAACATTTTTGCCTGGGAAGGCCTAGGAGAGGTCCATGGTTCTCACCACTCCCTATTTTCTGGTTCTGGACAGGTAACACACAGGCAAATTGCCTGTTCCCTTTTCGGAGCTTACTTTAACCATTCATACTTCGATGTCAGGTGAAACTCCTGTGACGGAGGTTCTCCCACCAAAGGAAGGCCTGACCGACTCATCACCAGTTCCCTTGTTCTTCACCGCGGTATTTCCCAGAGCAGTTTAGGCTGTATCGTCATAAAGTGTGATGGCCACACCTGCAGGCAGTAACTGCAAAAATTAGCATCCCGATTAACTACTAGCGATGGTCTAACTCCAAGTTTCAAGCCTCTCCTTCTCCTTTTCCCTGCCGTGTTAGCTATGTGACAAGCCAAGCTCTCTCTGTGTCAGTCTTCACCATGCTGAGCTCTGTTGGAAACCTCTGGGAGCTCGGTGTGCAAAGGAGATAAGCCAGGGGCATAATGCTTGTTTAATGGTTCCCTCTGTAGTGTCCTTGTGTTCTTAGCTCCTTTTTTCCTGCCCATTTCCTTGGTCTTTTATCATAAATTCCCCGTGTTGTCTATTCCACTCTTGGCAGGATGGTCCACTGTATTCCTTAATCGGCTAGACTTTGTAAACCAGAAAAAAATGCCAGGGTGCCATTTGATGGTGTTTTTCCACTAGGTTTTAGATACTCATATTCACTGGACCATCATGTTTTAATACCTTTACAAATCATGCATTTGCCCTTTCCAAGAAACTCTTCTTTTCTGACCCATAGTTCATCACCTTACAGAGTTCCAAGACTACTCAGGTGTCAGAGATTTGCCCTCTCCGACGTGGCACTACCTCCTCTTATCTCCTTTGTGAGCATGTGGAACTCCAAACACCAGGAAGGCTTCTGAAAAGGCCATTCGATTCTCTCTGAAGGATATCGCAGAGGGGCTTTCTACAGTGGACTGGGTGGGAGGTTGTGTTTCAATACCAATTTAGTCTATTCCAATTTTTTTTTAACACAATAAGTTTGCTGGGGAACACTCTCAGGATCAACGTTTTTAAGGGAGTAGATAAAGCAGGATTCAACAGAAGGAGATATTGAACTGAAATGCAATCATAGCATTTTTCTGCCATTTTTTATAGGGCATTCTGGATCTGGAACTAATTGTCAGAGATGTCCTAAAACAGGGCAAGGAGGCTAGGTCTTTCTACTCCGTATGGGTCAGTAAATTGATTTAGGTTGCTCTCAGGAAGGGGGCATGAGCTTGGACCTATTCCAGCTTTTAGATTCTGAAAATGTGTTAAAGGATGTGCTGGACCATTTGTACAGGGCGTTCTGTATACATAGTCAGGGGTACATTCCCAAAGCCTTGGGGTCTGATGCTTCCCTAAGGTTTTCTATGATTATTGCCTTGAAAATACTGTCTACTGATGACACTGGTAACTGCACATATTAGTAATGGAGTATTTGCTTCAGCTAGAAGCGGGGGGACAAAGGAAGACACAGCACATCAGGAGGTAGGACTGAGTCCAGAGAGGATAACGGGGGTGGGGGTGGAAAGCTAAGGGGAGGAAATAGAGGAGACCTTACCTCTCTGAATGGAATCTGCTCAATTTTTAATTTTCTGCCTTGGGCATGAAGCATGCCTTGTTTTATCTTTAGCTTCTACTAGAGGGATCTCAGCTTACCTTTTTTCAATCTCTCAGGCTATTCACTCAGGGGTGCCTGGCTTGTGGTTTTAACCTTTCATCTTTCTTTGTGATGGTTGTTTTGAATTTACAACTCATCAGATATTCCACAGGCACCCTGAGGTTTGATCCGTCATTGAGGAGCCAGAGAGAATTCACAGCCAATTTCCCACTTTCCAGACTCACTGAGTGGTTTGAGGAAAGAAGGGAGCTCCTAGCACATGGAGTGTGAATTGTGTGCATAAGCAACTGGAAACCCAGGCAACCTTCAGCTCAGGGTTTCCTGTTAATCAGCTGGGTTTTCTGGCAGAGCAATAAGCAAATGGCATTAATGAGGTAGGCATGCCACAGGAGCTGGTACTGTTAGCAGTAGCTGGTCGTAGCAATGGTGGAGAAACAATAAATGAGGGAGTTATTTTATACCCCCCCTTCTTCTTACAGGAGCAACTTTTGGGCCGATTAAAGTACTTTTCATGGTTCCAGGAGGGAAGTGTCTTTTGTAGTACACACTAGAATGTCAGTTCTCATTACTAAGTCCTGGCTGTTCAAATGCGATCTGAATCTCCCCAAGGCTTCCTTGGGGAAGCTCTAGGCAGAAATTTCAAGGAGCTTATGCCAATTATTTTCTTTCTATCTACATATTGGTGGCTGACCCACAGTAATCATGTGAGTCAGGTGCTATGAACAGTTTCCTTTATTTCATTCATGGCTTTTAAGGCAGATAAGACTTTTTTTTTAAGACTCTTTTTCCTTTAACCCCTGCAACTGCATTTTTGTTTCCTACTGAAGAGTAACATGACCAACCAGAGAGAAAGTGAAGGAGAGTTTTTGTTGTTGTTGTTTTTAGCAATTATTTGGGCCTTTTTCACACTGATTACCAAGAATTAGTAGCGGATATATAACATAAACATATTCTGCGGCCTCAGTAATGGGAGAGTGGGAGAGCTCCGGGCTTCATTGTTTAAATAGTCTATAATTTAGGGTCCTTTTATTGTAAGTTACAGATATTAGCTTGGCAACTCACAAGGGGGAAAAAAGCAATTAATTGAAGGATATATAGTAGTCATCTAGTGAAAGCAAAAGCTGAAGACCAAGTATCAGAAGGTACTAGAACCAGAGAATTTAGGAAGCAGAAAGAAATGGACAATCTCTGTGGGGGATATACCGGTGTTTTGAGTTGACTTCAGTTTATGTCCTTATTCTGTTCATGATTAAAATTCTCATGAGAATCTGCTTACACCACCTCGGACCTCATGCCACCCTTTTGGAGATATAAGGTATGGAGCCTTAACTGTTGGTTTTACACTGTTTACAAGGGAAGAAGGCAAAGTGTAGCGGAGGAAAGGTGACTAGGTTCTGAACAGGCTAAATCAGCATGTGCTCATCACAACCTGAAAGGTCACAGATTGCCCTAGAAAGGGATGTCCAATGTCCCGATCTTACATACATTCTTGTCATTGTTACGAAGTGGCAGGATAGCCTGCTTCGAGTTGAATGTTTGTGTCTCCCGCCCCCAGTTTATACACTAACGTCCTAATCCCCAATGTGATGATTTTTGGAGGTGGGAGGCTTCGGGAAGTAATTCAGGTTAGATAAGGTCATGAAGGTAGGGCCCTAATAGTGGGATTCATGCCCTTATAAAATAAGGATCAGAAACGAGATCTCCCTCTCTCCCCCTGACATGTACACATCACAAGGAAAGGCATATGAGGGCAGAAGGAGAAAGATGGCCAGCTGAAAATCAGGAGGAGGGCTCTCAACAGACCCCGAACCTGCCTCTTGGACTTTCCAGTGCCTTGAAAGAGTCCTTGAACTCTCCCAGACCTGTGAGAAATAGATGTTGTTTAAATGTCCCTAGCTACGGTATTTTGTTATAGCTGCATGTACTATGATGGAGCCTCTTTCTCCTTTTCCCAGATGGATGCCACCTTGTCTCCTTTGGAAGGAAGATGAAGCACTCTTATCCTTTTGCATAATAAAGTGATCACTGAGAACAATCAGGTTTAGCAGACTCCGTCCCAGCTGAGAGGAGAGGCCAGGATACAGGGTTGGCAGACTCTATCTTCCCAGTCTTTGAAGGTTTTTCTTGAGTGGCTAGAAATGCCAGAGGGGAAGGTGATAACTCTCCAAAACCTCTGTTTCTCAAGCCCTTTGATCAGTTATTCTCCTCAGCTGATCACCCAAGCTTCTAACAAGTCTTAGCAGGCCTCCTGTGTATTATTTATTTGATTTAAAAAATTGTGTCATTTTCCTTTAAGGAGCCTCTGGGAATGGGCATAATTAAACATAGATTAATATGTCTGAAAGACTGAAAACCACCAAAATGATATAGTGAAATGAATGCAAGTAGCTTAAAAACACCCTCGCATTGTCGTTCTCTCAAAGCATCCCAATTTATAATAACACCCAAAAAGCCACGTCTCACTGGAAGTGATCAAACGGAGATTTCAGCTGTTGCATGCAGGCAGTGATTCTAATAATTGGAGAAGGTTAATTTGGAAAAGTGCTTATCTGCACTGTCAATGGAGGCATAAGGGGCATCAGTCAGATTTAAAGGAGGACAAGGAAGAGAAGAAAGAAGAGAAAGTGGAAGAAAAGGAGGAGGAGGGAGAAGAAAAGAGGAGGCAAAAAGAGGAAGAAGGAGCAGGAGGAGGAGGAGGAGGAGGATTTGCTGAGGCATCTTCACAAATGCAGCAGTGGATTGATTGCACACCAGTGACACTTGCTATGAGCCAGACAATGTTGTAGGTGAGTAAGACAGGCAAACTGTTGAGTGCAGAGAGATTTTAAACGAACCATTAAGATACTTGCATAGAGTGAGACCTTCTCTGAAGGAAATATCACAGGGTATAGGACAGGGAGTTACAGGGTGGTTACTCAAGGCTGAGTGATCAGGGGACTTCTCTCTGTCAACATGATTTTGAGTTGGGTGAAGAGAAGAAAGCAGCCCTGTGAAGGTCTGGGGAGGGGATCTCCCTGCAGAAGTACTGATTGCAAAGACCAGGAAGTGAGGCAGAACAGTGGCCAGGCTATGTTTCTCAGCGTTTCTTGGGGAGGGGAGCAGGAGACGGGCAAGTCAGGGTGGGGCAGGCGGTGTCCGACACTGAGGACAAGAAGGCATTCAGCACCCTGTCTGGAGGGCTGCCTTAGGGTTCCTCTATTAGTCAGTGCTTTTGGCTGCAAGTAACAAAAAACCTGGTTGGTTAATGATATACATTTAAAAGGTTTTTTTTGGTTTTTGTTTTTGTTTTTAATTAAACAGCAAACCTGCGAGTTGGCAGGTGCAGGGTCGGTGAAGCAACTGAATGACATCAGCAAGTTCCTGGGACTTTTCTCTCCACGTTTTTGTCTTTAGTATGTCAGTGGTGAATTGTCTCACAGTTGCACAGTATGTGCTCCAGCTCTGCACTTTGTGTACTCACTTAGCAGACCAAGCAGGAAAGAGGATGCAACCAAGAACGTTCTTTGTGGAGGGTCCCTCCTGTTATCCGAGAGGAGACATCCCCCAGCACCCCCCAGCAGATATCCTCTTATACGTCCCTGAACAGGACTGACAAGATGTGCACCCCTAGCCTCAGGGGGAATAGAGGGTGTTAGCTCCGGCTTGGCCCTGTCTGCCCAGCACAGTCACTGCCCACCGGGTGGTATTCACAACATGCTTGCCCAGGTCTTCTTAGGAGAGGAAACCCATGGAATAGCTGAAGTAGGGTGGGTGGTCTGGAGGAGACTACTGTTTCAGGCAGATGTGGAGGAAAGGGGCCAGAGTGGTCTTGGCTGGGGTTTGGTGGTATGGGAGGTAAGGGCTGCTGGAGCGCTCGAGAGACACAACAGACGAAGTTGTTTTCAGAGTGCAAGGTGGAGAAGGTGTGGGAGAGTGAGCTTGGAGGACAGAGTTAGCAGAAGGTGCAGCGTCCGAGCTGGAGGTAACAGTGCAGGCTCTGGGCAGCCCCTGTGGATGCGCATTCCAGCCTGACCACTGACTAGCTTGCCGCGCACTGCTCTGTGTACCTCACATCTATCAAATGGGATGATAACAGTACCTGTCTCACAGGATCTTAGGACAAATAGACCTTCAGTCCGTGTGAAAGCTCACTGACCAATCCTGGCACACAGCAAGCAGGCAACAAAGGCTGGCCAAGATTCCATTGTTATTTACTATCTCTCTTCCTGTGTCAGATTACCCTGCATTCATGTGCAGGTCTTTCACTTGCTTTCAGATGACAAAGGATCTTCATGGGTGCTACCTCACGGGCTCCTTGGACACACCACTCTCCTTAAAGCACCTTCTGGTCAAACGCCTGAGAAAACTTCTGGTGGTGCCAGGCCCCTGGCAAGGCTGCCCCACGCTCCTCTCAGGGAACGGTCCACCAGGGCTAGTTCTCTGGGCCTGAGGGTGAGAGCAGTCTCGGCTGGCCCCTCCATTAGGACCCCTCAAAGCAACAGCAGCTTCTTTGATGCCGAGGGGTCAGGAGTGTTGCTGGCATTGCCTCAGTTGCTACTCACTGTGCCTGGGAAATTGGGCTAGGGGTGGGGGTGGAGAGGAGAGGTGTGAATGGAGAAGGTCGACCTTTTGATCCCTTTGCCGTCAGAATCTGGGCATCTGTGGGGGAGCTGAACTCTGTTTTATGAGAGGATTTTTTTTTCTTTCCCTCCCTCCTTCCTTTTTTTTTTTTTTTTTCCTTTTCCTATCAACCGTTGTCAGGGATTCAAGGCAAAAAGCCCGGCAGAGGCCTGGGCTTCCGCACCGTCTCAGGCAAACGATGGGTCTAAACGGGGAGCGGAGCCAGGCATTGTTCCAACGCCGCGGAGTGGGAAAGTAGGTCAGGGAGGAAAGTGCAGGTGTGACAGAGCTGGGAATTGAACTTGTCACCTCAGAGCCCATTGGTGGAGAAAGTGAACAGCCAGCAAGGGACCGGGAGTAACTGAAGTCTGCTGCCTGGGTGGGGGTGGACACACGCCGTGAGAAGCCGCCTGCCGGATGGTCACTGCCTCCGTCCTTGCAGGGCCAAGCGCTGCCACCCTCCCTGTCCCCCGCACTCAACCCCTACCCTGGGAGACGAAAACAAGTGCTGATTCTGGATGGCAAAGCAGCTGAGGCTCTCTCTGGAGAGAGCGCCAGGCGGCGGCTTCCCAGCCACCAGCTGCATTCGCAGGACTGGGAATTGAGACAAATTCCCCCTCTCAGATGAGGCTCTAATTACAATCAACATCACCTTCTAGGAAACTTCTTGGGTGGATAGCTACCAGCAGAGAAAAGCTTTCTCCTCACCACCCCTTGGCTACTACCGTAGCCAGGGGTTTCAGCTGTAGCCTGGGGCGGGGGGAACCCTCTTTCAACTTGCCCAAGCCTTCGTAATGCTCCTCATTGCTCCCAGGGTCAAGGCATGGAGTTATAGTGGATGAAAGGTGCTTTCTCCCTGACTCTTGTTCATTTCATTTTGGAAATACCTGCTTTTTTGTTGTTTTGTTGTTGTTTGTTGTTGTTGTTGTTTTTCTGGACACTGTTTTTGCCTAATATATACCTGCTCCTCCTTGCAGGTCTCAAAAGTCTTTCAATCACAATAAGAGTGACTTCGAAGTGGTTGTTTCAGACCAGCCTGTCACCGCACTGGCACCAAGAAGTGCAAGTTCATTGGTTACTCCTCCATTGAATGCTTTCAAACTTCACTTGGATTTGAGGAAACTTGTAGCTAGAGACCACAAACCTCTATGCCTGTCACCCATTCCTGGACTTTTCTTCTGCAACGAGTGACTCATTTTTCTCTCTGTGAAATGGGGATAACATTGAGAGTAACGCCACTTACTTAAAATGGAAAGACTATTGGACAGGATCCCAAGACATGAATTCCAGCTCTGCTACTTATCCAGTCCAACTATTTATCTACTAACTTTAGGCCATTTGCTGAAGCTCATCACCTTCAGATTCTTCAACTATGAAATGACAGTAATATCACTTGTAGCACAGTTGTAAACTTTCAACCAAATGTAAATGAGGTTCACATGTGAAAGCACTTTTCTCAGGCCTGGCACTTAGAGGAAGCTAAATCCAGGGTTTGTTGCCTTCATTCCTCCCTGTTGATAACACTGAATTTCTGGAAGAAGTACTTGGAGTTGATATACTCAAGACTGTTTTCTTTAAAAAAAGAATAGATCAGAGCATAGGATATGTGCTGACATCTAGTCCTGCAGGGTCCAATGCAATAGCTACTAGCCACCTGTGGCTATTAAAATTAAAATTAAAACCAAATCAAATCAAATCAAAATGCAATTCCTCAGTGACATTAGCTATAATTCAGGGGTTCAATGGCCACAGGTGGCTATCATATTGGACAATGCAGATACAGAGCATTTCCATCATTGCAGAAAGTTCTAATGGACAATGTTGAAAGAATTCTTGTACAAAGCGCTTTACCATACTAGCAGAACAACTTTCTTAAGGCAGAACCCAGATTTCCTTTTGCCTGGGCGTGGACCATCTTCTTTCGGTGACATGGCCTTTAAGACATACAGTATTTATTTCTAACCATGACCGAGGAAACATACTCTGTACACAGGTGTGCTCACATCTTCCTGTTAGCTCTGCACATGTGCACACGTGTTTCCTGACCAGCTCCCACTCTTCCTGCCAACCTCACCGGGCAGGAAGGCCTGCGAGTACAACTTGGGTGGAAACTGAGTTTTCATAGACCTTCCTGCCTTTCTGGCCTTGTGCCTGGGGTGTGAGGGAGAAAACACCACCACACTCCGTAATCGTACTGTGGCCTAGAAGAGGTGACTTTAATGCAAATAGGAGTGCCTGTTCTGCCTGCCTCCTCACAGCTGAGTTCAAGACTTTTTTTTTGTTCTTTTTTTTTTTTTTTTGGTGGGGTGAAGGAGGTTGTTGCTGTTGGTGGTAATGAATAAGAAGGTTGGGGGAAAAGAATCTTTAAAGAAAAATGAGTGTTGTGAAACTAGAAAGAGAGACATTCTCTAAATGTCAAGTTGCGTTAGCTTCTGGCTATCAGTATTAGTGAAAGGACGATTGGTGTCATTTTCCACGGGTGTGGCTGATACCCCAAGGACCAGTCACTGCAGGCTTCTGTATGACACCCCTTCCCGCAGGGCAGTGAGCACAAGCTTATCCAATTGCTCTCGCTTTCCGTGATCCAAATAGAGCGGAAGAGGCTTGCTAGAGGGATTAAAAAGGCACACCCGAATGACTCCAGCCAGCTCTGGCCTGGAGAGAAGCAAAGTCCAGGTGATGAGAGCGGGAAAGCATGAAATAAGCCAAGGTTAATTTAGCCTGTGAGGAAAGTTTGAATTATTTATTTTCCGACCCTGTACCAGATACTTTTTCCTGCAGTCTGTTACAACCTCGTTTGGGGCCATGGAATCATACAGCTTCCTCGACCGCCTTTTAAAAATATGTGTTGTCCTCTAGTTTTAAGCAAACTGATTGCTAACATTGGGCTCCTGTGTCAATAGCAGTCCGGAAGGTGCCTTTTAGGAGCATGGAGATGTGGTCCAGCTAAGAGGAGGGAGGGAGCAGCCACTTAGCACTTCATTCCCATTTGGGCTGCCTGATTGGGAAGGGGAAGAAGAGGAATTAAAAGCAAGAAGTGAGAAAAGCATCTGAGGGTTTGGAAAGGGAGGGAAGGAAGAGGAAGCGTCATAGAAAATGTGTGATCTGTTGTCCTCAAATCATCAGAGCTCTTTCTTTTGTCTTCAAATGTCATTTCCCATTGAAAGTTCATCTGAACAAGAATAAAAATCTAGACAAAGCTTTATTGGCTTAAGTGAGGAGGAACATCTTGGGAAGAGGCTAGTGCCTACTCAGAAATCCAAACTGTGGACTGGTTGGCTAGTCTTATATGTTAGGGCTATTTCTCACTTCAAGCTGCACTGTGAAGTGTCACAAAATATGCCAAGCAGTTTCTGGATCTCTGAGGCTGCTTTGGCTGGCATTTAGCTTGTGACTTTTTTTTTACTGTATTCTGGTGGGCATCAGTACTGCCCAAACCTGCAGTTGTCACAGAATTTAAAATCATGTTCAGATACTCCTTTGCTCTAATTGCCTCTTCATGGCCACCATTCCCGACCAGGCCGCAATAGCTGAGTGTGTGTTTTCCAGGGCTGTATCTCTGCACCTGTGAAGGCGGCAGCCACACACAGAGCTGTGGGCGCATTTACATGAGGTCTCCATGCAAGGCGAGATGGAGGTCAATCTTCCAGGGGCAGGAACTGAGAAGTACCCATATGTGAACTAGAATTTTACCTTTTATTTGTGGTTGAAACCATGTAAAGCAGAGGTCACAAACTCAGGTGCCTACAGGGACCCGCTTAGATGTAAATGACACGAGTAAATGAACGAAGTGGTTTGGGAGTAAGGTAATAGGTGGTGGTGAGGACTGTAGCAAAGTGGAGAACACATGGCCGGTACAAGAGGAAAGCCGGTACTCGGTTCCAGAAGATCGGTGCCATACAGGAATGCTGGCACAGCATTTCCAGATGTACCAGTTTTTCTGTGAAGTCTTTTGATTTTTTTTTTAATATTGGCCCAGAGTGAATAATCCAACCCAAGCAAAAGCATCCATGGGCCAGATTCAGCCAGGAGAAACCAGTTTGCAAAGCCTGATTTGAAATCATCTGTGACGAGGCTGGTTCTAATACACTGATTTGCAAAAGTAATTAGTTTCAAAGCTCCATGATCCTGAAATCCTCTGGAAATGGCACTGGTATGCGGTGAGGCCAAGGGGGAGAGCTGCATACTTCTTTCATGTGCAGCCATTTTGCTAAGGAGCTCTTACCCGCCCCTCTCTGTAGAGCTCCTCAGCCTGTTCCAAATACGGCCTGGTCCTTCTCCGGGATTGGAGACTGTGCTCTCCCTCCTCTCCCAGCTAATTGCTTTAATGCATCCTGAATGTATCTAGGCTGCCGCCCCTCACCACTGGGTCATCACTTATTCACAGGCCTGAAGTCCCTAAAGCAGCCCCCTGCTGGCCCTCACCCTGCAGGGGGTTAATGTAGTCTAGTTAGTGAGTCAAAAAGAAAGATGACATCATTTTCATGTCAGGAATGAGGATGTGTGTTTGTGTATGTAAGGGTTCTGGGGTGCAAGGAGAGGAAAGCTGACTACTTCTCTTATAAGGTGGCACGGTGTATGTCCCCCACCCCCGTCTTTGTCTGTTGCTTTCAATCCAATCTGGCTTCTCCCAAGTGAGTTATTAATATGGGACACAGCCTGGCTTCCTCCCTTCTGTCTCCTCATATAAATCCAACTAATTAATTTACTTGAACAAGAGGAATCTTTTTCTACCTCTTCCAACCTTTGTCATTCAGCTTAGATTCCCTTAATTCAAAGCCGAGACACACACCTTTCATAATCACGCATAGACCCTTATCCCTGAGGCTTAGGGTATGAAGATCTTTTATTTTGCAGAATCGGACCATCCATGATCATAAACTGGGAGAAAAGGATTCTTAAGTAAAGGGGCTAGCAAATGGGAAGGCAGGTTAGTGAGCAGGTCAAAGCCCGGATTCACATTCTGTCTGGTCCAATTAATGAAAGGACAATGGAGACCCTGGCTGTGCTGGAAATCTGACATTCTGAAGAGATTTGCACGTTTTTTTAGAAAGCTCCACTACGTTGCCTTTATACAGTACCGCAGAATGACGGCATGAGAAAGTCTACTCTTGAACAATTATATACCGCAATCTTGAGTCTCCTTTCTGTGTATGAATGGAAAACCCCACCCAAATATGCCATGTGTTGCCCGTTTAGAAAATTGTACCCCCTCTGCCCGAAAAGCTGAAGTAGTCAGGGCTGCGTTGGTTTCAGTGTTGCCCTGATTTTTATAGCATAGTGTTATAAAACAAGGAAGATCCCTCAGGGGAAGCTCAGGTCAGATGAGGAAGGTGAGCTCTGGGCAAACCAAGGGTCCCTTGGAGACGGCCTTCTGCTCCCATCAGCCTCCCATCAGCCACAGAAAGGTGTGGGACGGATTTTGCATGTGAATGAGGACTGGTGGAACTTCCCAGACCGTTCCTTACGGCTCCTTTAATTCTTCCCTTAGTGCCACAACGGATTTCCTTTCTTTCTGGAGAGTGTCAAAGCTTGTCTTTCAAAAGCCAAAAAAAAAAAAAGGGTAAAAAAGAGGATTTGCAAAAACAAGTGCCATGCTGCCTGTTTGCACACTCGTGCAGAGAGAGGAGTCAGGAACGGCTAATGAATGTACCAGCTGTGTGTGGAAAATCAGCCAAGCTCGGGGCTGGAGGCTTTCTTTCATTTCCTGGGCTGAGAGCCTTACTCTCGACTGCCCGTGAGACACAGGAGCCTGCCTGCCACTTCCCACTGCAACACGAATAAAGAGCTGGGGGGACAGCGGTGAGGCTGGAACGCTAGGTAGCAAAGAACCCCGCCTTGAGGCAAAGCAGTTACCATCCCAATGTTCCCTTTCCACTTGGCCTGCTAGTACCCCAAACTGTAGTCAAATCCCTCCTCTCCTTCTTAGGGCCTGAGACCTTTTCAACTCCACTTTCCAGGATTTGAGGACTGGAAAGTTAGGCTACCTTTTTAAGGTATGTTTCCTGTTCTCCCCCCACCTTTTCTCCTCTTCCCCTCCCTGCCTTGTCCCTCCCTTCTTTTTTCCCTCCAGCTTTGCTGAAGTATATACTTGACAAATATAATAGTAATATGTTGATTTTAAGGTGTACAATGTGATTTGATACATGCATCCATTGTGAAAGGATTCCCACCATCGAGTTAACACATCTATAGCTTCACATACTTACCTTTGTGTGTGTGTGTGTGAGAATGCTTAAATTATATTCTCTTAGCAAATTTCAGTTTCACAAGGCAGTATTATCAACTATAGTCATTATGTTATACATTAATCTTCAGACCTTATTCATCTTATAACTGAAAGTTTGTACCCTTTTACCAGCGTCCTGGCAACCACTCCCTGGCAACTGTCATTCTATTGTATTTTCTCTGTTTCTATGGGCTCAACTTCTTTTTCTAAGTCCACTTGTAAGTGCTACGATGTAGTATTTGTTTGTTTGGTTTTTTTCTCCCTCCGTCTGGTTTATTTCACTTAGCATAATGCCCTCCAGTATTATCCATGTCACAAATGACAAGATTTCCTTTTTCTTTTTTTTTTAAGGCCTGATAATACTTCACTGTCTATATACCACATTTTCTTTCTTCATTCATATGTTGCCTGATACTTGGGTTTTTCCCACACCTTGGCTATTATGAATAATGCTTAATTAACATGGGAGTATAGATATCTTTTTGAGATAGTGATTTTGTTTCCTTTGGGTATGTACCCAGAAGTAGAATTATTGGGTCACATGGTAGCTCTATTTTTAATTTTTGAGGAAACTCCATACTGTTTTCCATAGTGGCTGCACCAGTTTACAGTTGCATCAGAAGTGTCCAAGGCTCCCTTTTCTCTCCTTGTCAGCATTTGTTATCTCTTGTCTTTTTGATAACAGACATCATAATAGGTATGAGGTGATAGCTCGTTGTGGTTTTGGTTTGCATTTCCCCGATGATTAGTGATTCAGGTGCCTCTTGGTCATTTGTATATTTTTGGAAAAATGTCTATTCATGTTCTTTGCTCATTTTTAAATTAGGTTATTCATGGGGGTATTTTTGATTTTGAGTTTTAATGAGTTCCTCGTATTTTGGACATTCATTCTTTATCTGTTGGATATGTGATTTGCAAATATTTTCTCTCATTCCACAGGTTGCCTTTCCTTTTGCTGATGGTTTACTTTGCTGTGCAGTAGTTATTTTAATTTGCTGTTTGTTTTTTGCATTTGTTTTCAAATCCAAAAAGTCATTACCAAGACCCATGTCATGGAGCTTATCACCATTTTTTCTTCTAGGAGTTTTATGGTTTCAGGTCTTATATTCGAGTCTTCGATCCATTTTGAGTTGATTTTTGTGTGTGGCATAAGATAGGGGTCCAATTTCATTCCTTTCTTCTTTACAATACTATAAATGACCTAGTTACTTTTTGACTGAAATGGATCAAAACCCTATTGTGCATGAACTTAGGGATTACTGCCGTATTGAGCATGTCTGTATTCACGTGCATTTGTGAAGTGAAAAGTGTGCTTCACCCTTTGTACAGCTCTTCGGCCCATTCACTTCTATAATAATAATAGCTACTGTTTATTGAGCACAAGGCACCAGACTAAGAGCTTTGTACATACTTCCTCACTTAGTGCAATTACTAAAGCTGGGGAGAAGTAGAACATTTCTTTTCTGCATCCCACTCTTTCTTTATTGATGGATTCCTTCATAGATCTGACTATGCCGCTCCACCTAAGCCCACACGATGCCTGTTGCCAACGATAAAGTTGTTTCGGTGCACAAATATTATTCTTATGCTAGAGGAGGAAAGGAAAATGTATTTTTCAAAACCAGTGAGTCTATGTCCATTTTGGGGAAGTTTGCTCACAAGTGACTTGGATGCCTCAAGGTGAATTACATTATTTGCTCCCAAAGCTTGGTCTTGGCCAAGTCACTCAATCTCTTGTGCTTTAATTTCTTCATCTGTGAAATGAGGTTTAATGGGCTTATGTAAAGGGCTTAGAACAGTGCATGGGACGTTGTAAGCAGTCAAGGAATACTGTTATCATCGTTGTCATTATTAAATCATCACATCAACATTCTGAAGAAGGTATTTTTAATCCCCATTTTACAGATGAGGAAACTGAGGCCAAAGGATTTAACATTTTGTGGGAGTTGCTGCAGTCTGTCAGTGATGGAGAAAGTGATTCTGACCCTAGGTCACTCTTGCTCCAGGGCTGACAACTAAAGTTCGATGTTGCTGCTCATTACAGAAATTAATATCTGCTCATGGCTGTGTAGAATACAATTTCTTTTTCCTGTAGGAAACCTGAGCTGTAAAGCAAACATAAAATGTCCTGAAGACTGGACATGTGTCACACGAGAAGCATTTTCGATCCCTCTGGTAGAAAGAGAGTGCTTAATTACCATGTGCCACTGCTGTTAACCTCTGCAAATAAGTCTAATTATCACAGATTAATGAACAGAGCTTAGGCACATCTAAAGGGGCTTTGCTGAGGGGTTTTCATTTCTGCATTTCATTATCTCCATAAACGCTGTTGTTCCCCATGCACACGATTATGGGACTTATATTATTTTCTTTTAGCTGCACTCTGTGAAATACCAACAACACTGCCTGCGAAATAGCTCAGGGCAGGGATCGCTTTCCAGGAAACCTTTAGGAAGCCTGTAAGTTGGGTGGCTGCTGCTTTGCTGTTCACTGATGAATCATGCCACATTGGTTCATAGGGAATAAAGCTTAGACAGTTGCCAAGGAAACAGGATGAGATTTTGGAAATATCTGAAACCATGGTGAAATTTCCAGGAAAAATCAATGTCTTAGTCAAGAGTCAGGCTAAGCCTTCTCTGTATCAGGGTGAGTAGCAACAATGCAAATACAGCTTGAAGGGTTCATTCCTGTCGGCACCATGACTTAAAACCTCACACACCATATGTGATTCTCAGAGACTATTTTCTATGAATAGAGAAGCACCATGTTTGCTATACTCATACTGGAAAGTGGCCACTGCTGGTTCTTAGAGCAGGGCTGTGCGTGGCAGCCATCTTCGAATATGCGTGAGAGCACAGAGAGAAAGTCCCTGGCGAGCAGCTTGGAAATCCCAGTGTCACATGTGGTAAGAGAGCATGCTGGCAGCTAGCGAAGGGCATCAACCATGCAGAGGCTGAGACCTAAGGAAGACCTTGAGTGCAATCCACCAGACACGTTCCATTAATAAATGATTTGATTTGCAAATCTTGTCAGTAGAGATTGCTATCACAGAATTAATGAAATAAATAATGAAACATTTCCTGTGTTTCTGGCCAGCCTTCAGAACAGAGTAGATCTCTGCCTTTGTTGCAATTTATGGCTGTCTCTTTGATCAACTCCTGGGGAGTTCAAGGAATGATTTTACTGCTTCCAACACCTGCCTTGGGCTTTTAGGTTTGCCTTTATTTCTTTCAACTTGACTTTTCATATCATTTTGTGCTTCAAACACAAAGGTTCCCCAGGATAATTTCAGATAAAGAAACCCAACAGGGTAAATAATCTGCAGCAAAAAAAATCAGAATCCTACTTGGAGAAACAACCCATTTAACACGGGGTTTGAAAAGGGGAGGGATTTTGGCTTACAAATGAACACAAAAGGAGTTCACAATTTTATTTGAATGTCTCCATTCTGCAGATCCTAAAGCCGAGAGCACTTCCAGGTCCAAAAGCAGACCAAGATGCCACCCAGTGTAGATTACCCGGCAGGCAGACAAAGCATATGCTCAGGACATTAGCAAGGCAGAGGTAGCTCATATTTCTTTTGTTAAAAAAGAAAAAAACACAGATTTTTTTATATCTCAAAAAGAGAATCAAAACAGTCATGAAGAAATCAAAATACTATTTGGTTTCTTTACACTTAGTTTCTGACTTAATATTATTTTAATCTGAATTCCTATCAGGAGTGGCAAGGGTTGGAGCCCCAGCCTGCGTTCACTGTATGGAACCGTGGAAGGGCTCCATGTACCCTGGTAATACATGAAATTTCTTCCTTGACCCTTACCAGTCATAAGGTAATGTTGTTGTTATCTGTGTGCCTGACACTGGGCAATCTTTCAGAGATTGATACTCTTATCATACTAATATTGATACTATGAATAGATCTCTGGTTCTTTTCCTCTGCATCCCTACCCAGCATATCAATGGGTGCACACAGACACAAACTCACTATTTCTTGGAAATCACAGTGAGTCCAAAGTCAGGGTCTTGACGGATTGTTTGCTCCTGGACTTACCTTCTTGGGAGCTGCCATTGTGCTCATTTCTAGTTTTCATCATTGAAAAGTTACAATAGAACAAAGTTCAAGTGCATCCAATTTTTAAAAATCCAATTAAAAATGTACCTTGGAGTGTCTATTTTTTTTCTAGTTTTGTCCTGTGGCACAGGAATTCTATAGGCAAAGCACATGGGACATTTCCTGTCTACATGATTTAGATGATTTCTTTCATGACCAGAAAACTTCTTGGTAGAAAAAGACCCGAAAATATAGTGAATTGTTAAGTTGAAGAAACAAAATGAATGTTATCATTGTATGGATCAGAACAAAACAAAGAATAAAAACTCCCCTTCGAGCTCATAGAGGAAGTGTGGGGGCCTGTGTACGTGGGAATAAGTGTTCTCTTGCTGTAGTTTCATGATATATCTTTTCACTCATCTCCTCTAATTGGATAGTTCTCTATTGGGAGTATATATAGTTGGTTCTGCTCTCTAAAGTGAGAATTCGATTTTATTATCAAATTATTACGGTATTTCATTGATTCTAACGTGAACATTTTTTTCACGTTTTGTCAATTCTGAAATCAGGAGCCATATCAAAATTACCATCAACCTGGTGGCAGTTGCGATGTGGCTGTCAATACTATGCCTGGGCATCAAAACTTTCTGAACGGTGCCCGCTACTGCAAAGGCAACAAGAAACGCTGCATCGCCAACGTGCTTAATGGCACAGAGATCGATGTTGGGTGGAAGAATGTGCACATGGATGACAGTGATTCAGACATAAAACAGAAACCACAGATTGCGAAACTGTAGTATGATTGGAAACACTGACTAACTATACAAACCATGCACAGCAAACTGAGTTTCAAGTGGATTAACACCAGCTTGTTCAGATAAGACCACTGACTTCTAGCAACTCATCTCATGACAAATTCTGACCTACCCCTGCCCGGCCCTCACTGTCTTCTGCCCCAAAGCACCCTAAGATTATCCAGTCTTCCCCGGGTCCTTGCCTGGCTCCCCTTTTGAAAATACTGCTGAGACACGACCAAGGTGGTACTTTCTCTTGCTCAGCAAGTTTAATTGATCCTGTTTTGTGTGCTCAGCAGTTATCTCCAGTGGTCTGGTACAGAACTCGGATAATTCAAAAAAAAAAAAAATTCAGTAGAATCAGGCACTGATGCTAAAAAATTTTAGGACTACATTAAAGCATTTAACTTGTACTCCCCTTTAAATGTATACATGAGTGATAGATGATAAAATACACGTCTCATAAATTTAAAAGAACTTTTGTGAAAGTTCTTTTCAGATGAAAACTAAGTAAAAAGCACTGTTAGAGTTTACTGACATCAAGTTTTCTTTCCTAGTGGCACATAAAAAATAGTGTATCATACAAGGGATTGCATTTTGCATTTGCTAAAATATGGGAATGAAAGCTAGCTGACTTTTACTGAAAATTAACCATGAGCCATGGACGGTGCTAAGAGCTTTACCTACACTAACTCATTTAATTATCATAGCCTTGCTGGGAGGTAGGTCCTGTGACTACCTTCATTTTGTAGAGGCACAAACTGCGGTATGGAGCAGGTCCACAGCTGCCTAGAATTAGATACCTAATAACTGATGGGGGAGATAGGGCTCAGGTCTAGGCAGCATGCTTCTGCTAAGTTAGACTAGGAGGGAGGAAGTGGCACTTGCAGCACTATTTTCTTAAAACCGGCAGAAAGCAGTAATTAGGATGGTAGCGCTTGCACAGGCATGTGTTCAATTTTGGGATTTGGGCTTTTGGGAGTAATGTATTAACCAGTTCTTTGGTGCTCCTAAAGTGAAATTGTTTCCCTCGGGTATTTAAGGAAAAGGCACATTCTGAACCTGAAATATTCGCCAGCGTATTTCCTCCAAAAAAGAGATTCCCTTGGTGTTCAAAGCCATATATCAGGGTTAAAAAACAAGCAACCAAATGAAAACAAACCCAGCACTTGGGTCATCCATTTAAGTCACTGCTTGACAGCTGTTCTGGGAACGGCTGTTGCCACGGGTTACTGCGGAGCGCCCAGCAGCATCTCAGCCTTACCCATCACTTCGAGGCTGGGCTGCTGTCTCTCTGGAGAGATGACCCTTCTTTCCTTCCCCTGCCCCGCCCCCACCTTGGTGGTTCATATGTAAGAGTTTTTTCCCTTTAAAAGAGAAATGAAATAATAATATGATGAAAATTCCCTAGATGTCACCCAGGGTATTCTCTGCCTTTGATGCTTTTGTTGCCCTCTGTTCTCCCTTGTAGATCACAGCATCAGCACCACTTTTTCTATAAACCTCAACACAGGGTTCCCACCTACTACCTTTTGCAGGTGGGGCCCACCCTTGAGCATTGTCTATCAGTGAATGTACCAATCTGGATGTCAAATAATTGGTATATTCTTAATTGGATTCTTTAGGTAGTTGGCCATGACTGTGTTTTTAGGACTTTCGTTGTCTTTGTTCTTTCTTTCCTTTCTCTCTCCTTCAGCCTACCCCCCGCCCCTGCCCCTTACCCTGTCAATGCGTTCGCCTATTCCCATTGACCCAGAGATCTGACTTAAGATGCACTGATTTGCCGTCTACCACTGCTTCCCGCTCTTCATGTACTAATGGGTTCAGAAATCCACTAAAATGTCTTTTCACCCCTACTTTTACGCTGTAGGAAAGAGAGGATTAAGGCAGAAGTCTTACTTAGGTAGTGCTATTTATTGGAAATATACATGCAAAATACCAGCCTCACATACAATCTACTAGGCTAATTGTTTCAAGTTTATGATTTTTAAAGCCTTCAAAATCATGAAACATATGTGCCATCTATTACACGTCACAAAAAAGATAATTCGTGGGAAGCACTTTGAGATTCTTACAAGAAATTTAGCATATTAACATTCCTTGGTTTCGGGTAATGGACAACGTATAAGAACCGTAGCTTCCACCGATGCCGAGTCAAATGAAGTCTCGTCAAATATGCTGTTGGTTTTTCTGACATTTTATGAGAAAGGAATTTGCTGCCATTACAGTTCTTTCTCTGCCTTTTCTTCCCATCACCTGCTCCCCAACCATTGCTTTCTAGTCAGCACATGCCCCTTTTCTATGCTTTGCTTATAGATTATTAAGAAAAAAGATGTAAACCCTTAGAGAGGATTAAGGTAGACACAGCTGGTGTCAACAAAAACAGAAAGAGATGAAAGAGTATTGAGCAGGTCTGAATGGACAGCCCTTGGGGCTTTCTTGTGACTCATCCTTGACCTTTACCCTCCCAAATCATGCCTAAGGCAAGTAAACAGCTTTTCAAAGCAGACTACCTTCTGGGACTCTTCATACATTTTCATTTTAATCTCTTTGCAAAGTGGTCAAAAATAAATGTCTTTATGAAGAAAATTACTAGAGTTCTGACAAAAGCTGAATTTGAAATGACATAATAGAATCACTCTGTTACCTATCACAGAGGGTCCTAAACTGGTTATCCATTAATTCCAAATAAAAAGGAAAGAAAACAATCTTCAGTGAATGTTTTAAACATCTTTGCACCATTCAAAATGGTTACATAGGCCTTTGAAAATATTGCCTGGAGATATTTATGGGTGATTTAATTTTTTTCTTTGTATTTGCAGATTATCTATAATGAGCATGTATTATTTCTATAATCCACAGAAATACTTTCAACAAAAGTGGAGTTACAGTACCAACCTTTAAAACATGAAAATACCACCCATTGAGTTGTTTTCATAAAGAACTGGAATAAAGAAAGCAGCTTCTAAAGTTGAACTATTTAATAATGTAGATAAATTGTCATGTACCTGAGACATATTTTCTGATGTAAAAGCTGAGTTAAAGATGGACTGAAATATTTCTTAGTTATAAAATAAATTATATCCCAAACCAAGCAACAACTCTCTCTTTGTATATCATTCAGTCCAAAGAGAGAAAAAAGACATTTTTCTACCTACATCTCTGGTTGACAAGTTATAAGCAATTTTTGTAATTAGACATACTCATCAGTGTGAAAAGAAACATGAGACCCCCAAATCATTTAACCTATAAAATTTCAGTCACTACTTGCTAACAAATGGGGCTTTTGAAGCAGCAGCACCAGAATGCTGTGTGAGCAGAGAGCCATAATCATCCTTTCTCCTCGTTTTTATTTAATTTGGCTAATTTATTTATTTTGATCTAATAGTACCACTTCCTTTACTTAAGGTTCCAGTGCATAAAATTTTGAAAATATGGACAAGGTAGTTAACTTGTTCTCAGGGCCAGTGCAGATAGATGAGAAAGCAGTCCTGTTCTCATGCTCTAGGAAAATGACGTCAAACATTCATTTTTATCCGGTGAAATACACGTTGGCAGGGAAAACCTACCCACACAAAACAATAAATCTTATTTCAGTTAAAGCAAACTGTTGAGAAATCTAATAGAGAAATGTATTCCAAGTTACACTAAATCCTAAACATCCCCCTTTTTACAGACTTGCAAATCAAATTGCTTTATGGTTAGAGGAGCATTAAATACAGTGTGACCAGTTTAAAGTTAACATTTTGTATTCGGGATGATTAATGACACCATATTGTATTTCAATTACTAGAAGATACTTCTCTATAATAAACGATGGCAATAATATTCACATTAAGTCAATAAAAAGCATCTTCAAAGTGTGATGTATAAGTGCCATTATTATAGTATAAGTTGATCACATCATACAATGAATTATCAACAGGGTAACAGAAAATCTCTATGCAAAAGCATATATTTTCATCTCGGTGCACAGGGATTTTGGCAGATCTCTCTCATTAGTCTAATAGTAGCCAATGAAAACCTTCACATATATCGGCAAGAGGACCGCCCCTTCTTCCCTTAGCCTGGCTGTATACTCCACTCTTTCCAAACTACATTTTTGTAGGTTCAAGTGTGAGAAACCAACTTCTCAGGGTATTCAAGTCCAAAGGGAAATAGATGCGACAAGTTACTTAACAATATGTATTCTGGAAAACCAATACTTGGGGAAAACAAGTGTCAAATAATAGGTATTTATTTTCCGAAAGGGACTGTCCACTTGAGGGAGGCAGTTTGGGCATGGTGAAACTTGGAAAAGCTTCTGGATGATAAACTCTTGGCTTCTGAAATTGTTCTGAATGGTGCCTGGTTATAGAAGTGACATCATCGATGGGCCCAAGAGCTTAAGAATGTGGGCCGAGGGGAGAAGATAGGGAAGGTGGCTGGTTTCCACCCTTCCCCACCTGCATTTACTCTCCTGTTCCTCCCCACATGGTCTCAGCTGAGTTGGTCATCCTGAAAAAGTGGCTGAGGGAGAGGCAGTCTTAGAGCGGTGGTGGGAGTGGGAGACAAGGTCACCCCTACTAACACCGTGGAGCTTCCGATTTGGAGCCGCACCGCGCCCAGAGTGGGGCTGCTGGACGGAGTGAGTATTCTGTGAAGAGCAAAACGCCAGTGTACGGGGACAGTGATGTTTGTCAGCAAAGCTGTCCCCTGCACACTTGGGTAGACATGCAATCGCATTTCCATAATAGTTATGCACAAATATAATCTGAAAACTGCAGGGAGGATTGCCTGATCTTCCCTTCTTCTTCCACAATTTCAAAAAATTAGTTTTTTAAACAAAATTCTCTTTTGTAGACCTCATGATACCAGGTAATTGCTAGTGATACTGTGGAGTCAAATGACTGTTTAAATAACTTTAGATGTATTCCCTAAAACTGGTCATTAGAAGGAAATGGACTCACTGGTGTGAATGAGCAACATCAGAATAAGAGGTTCTGTGTACTCCAATACAACTCGAAGTCATTAAGAAAGAATTCCACAACAGCGAGAGACGTGAGAATCCCAATGCCGATAAAGACGCAATATGAGGGGAATACAGATTCCAGAATATAGTTAAATTAAATCTACACCAAGTCAAAATTTTCTTGTAAATCTGAGTTTACTGTACATGAATGGCTTTGCTATGTGACTCTCTGTATAGGAAAGGGGGGAAAAAAAAGGGAGATCTCTGTATCCAAATTCTGTAATTACCCATAGCTGTGGTTTCAAGTTGCAAGCAAGTTATGAGATGACCGTGGGAATGTTGTTAGCCTTCTGGGGCCTCAGTTTCCTCATTTTGCATGATGCCCATCCTCCAAGATTCAATCCACCAGGGATGTGGAGGTCCTCAGCCACTTCACAGCGTCATATTTCATACACGTGTTCTCTTAGTCCATAAGTGTTCTCTTAGTCCACAATCACATTTATAATTCTGAAATGTCCCAAATTCTAAAAAGCAAACATTTTGTTTGTTTGTAAATTAATGTCAAAACTCATTTGGTAGCAAAGCCTGACCTGACCTTACATGAGGCTATTTACCGGCTCTGTTGAATCCCACTTAGTGCAATTTGCTGTAGAAATATTAATTTATTAAAATTCATTTGATTAATATATTTAAAATCCAAACATTCTGAATTCCAGAAGGAATTCCACTCAAGGGCTAAGGTGTTCTACAGGACTGTGATGATGATGGTGACGAAGATGCTGATAGTCCCAACAGTTTTACTTCTCTTAGCTTGCTCCTTTCTTCTGGTTATGAAAAGTGGTTTTTGACTTTTGCATCCGTATCTCCCAGTGGCCTCCCAATATTGGTCCTTTGTTGCCACTGTGACACAGTTTCTGAGAACCTACCACCACCACTTTCTTTGGGTTCCTGGCACTGCTCTGCACACCCCTGGTTTTGATTTGGCTCACCCTCTGCCAACCATCGGTGGCTGCTGGGAATGAGAAACTTGACTTTCTGTTTGTCAGATAGATCAGGACAAAGACTCTGTTGATCAGTTTGACTGGGAAAAACAGATGGCTTGCTTAGTAAGGATGGGAGAAAAACATGGAGGCTGAGGACAATTCATCTCCTTATAAAATAGAATCCATTCACACACTGGTACCTTATTTATTTCTTTCTCATTGTGATTCACTGTGTACAAAAAGGCTCCATTCAAACGAAGTGCTTTGGTGGTGTGCTTCTGTGATCAGAAACAGGAACACGGTGAGCGGCGCGTGGATGTCATCTAGGATGGGGTCCCTCCTTTTGGCTCCTCAACATGAAAGGCGGGTATGGCTCCTTGGTCTCTACCCCATTAAATGCAGATGCTATCTCTCTCCCTTGACAGACTGCCGTAGCCCAGGGAGCCGTTTCCTATTTCCAGGGACATGCCACAGGCATCTGCGAGAAGGACCCTCCTCCGCCGGAGGACGGGCCTCTGCCCCAATATTCGCCACTGGCTTTACCGCAACTGCTGCCAGCTCAGCATCGAGGACACTGACATCTTCTCAGTTTTTTCTGGGTCCAAGTTCACACCGTTTAAAGGGATTTGCTTCCAAAATTGATCAGCCTAGGTGTTCCTGTGAGATGTGTATGTTTTGGGCTGCATCCAAATAAATTAGTTGCTGAAGAATGAAAAGGTTTTTATTCCAAGACAGCTTCACCTGGAAGGTGGTACCTTGGGATGGAAACAAAGGACATCCTCATTTCATCACACAAATAAAATGTATATACACGAAAGAAGGAGTTCAAGCTTAGCAGTGTGTACTTTGTAACATAAATGACATGGGAAATAGGTGTCAATTACAGAGTTTGGTGGGGAAGCAGACTAGTTTGGGTTGAAATATCAAGAAGACATTTTTGAAGGATGCAAGGTCTGAAGTAGACCTTGAAATTTGTGCATGTTTGGATGATGGAGATAGGATAGAGACAAAGGGGAAAAGAAGGCTATGACTGGTAAACAGTAATGAAATGGAGGTAGGATGAGAAGGTAACTTAGGGTCTGATTGTAAAAGGTCTTGAATGAGAGGCCAATATATTGGTTTTTGTATTAGATGCGGGGGTACTGGTGTTGGTACAGAAAATGTCCTTGTTGCTGCTTTACTTTAGTGAAAGGAACTTGAAATAGATGTATTAAGAAAAGTAAAGAGGGAAGAAATTGATTATGCAAAATAGTTTTAAAATCACGTAAGCACTTTGGACACATTCTCATGATTATTTTAACAACCCTAGAGGTAGTTACTTATTGTGATATCTTCTTTTCAGGTGATGCATGGAAATGTGAAGTAACTTGTTCAAGGTCACACAGCTAGCAAGTGGCCCATTCAGAATTTGAACCCAGATTTGTTTGCATCCAGTGCTGAATTCTCATCTACTTTCCCATAAACCAATGATTGCAATAATTAAGTTGTCGGATTAAAATGGCCACTATTAAAGCGATAGCAGTGGGAACGGAAATGAAGGTTGGAGGTGAGAGGTATTGTAAAGGAAGCATCCACAGGCCTAGCGACTGAGGGTGCGGGGCTGAGTGAGCACGAGGCAAAGATTTGGGTTTATTGCTTCAAGCCTGGATGTTTCCGAGAATTGTGGTCACGGCAGCTGAGAAAGAAAGTCAGGAGGAAGCCTTGGTTTGGAGAGACAGATTATGAATTATTAACAAAGCCACAATAAGCAGGCCTCCTCCTTTCTTCTATCTTTCTCCTCTGTCTTATCGTCGCTGCCGCTCCCCTTTTTGCCAGCATCTACCAAAGGGAGTAAGGCGCCCGTGCCGGCTTGCCCTGGTGCTGTGCTGAGTCCTGTAGGATAAGGCTTGCCCACTGTGTGAGACGGTGAGGTAAGGATGGGTGAGGGGGGAAGAGGAGGAAGGGGAGATTAGTATTTAATGAGAATCCTCAACAGAATTTATTCTCAGTCCTCGGGATTTATTGGAAGTAGATTTTACTATAAAAATACTATTATACTTACTTTGCGCCATTCTGTCAGTAATGGCACTGGGCCCACGGTGCAGTTACAGGACCAAGTCACAGCAGGCATTTAAAATTCACGATGCTGTTGCTGCTGCGTGGCAGAACAATATAAATTGAAAGGCACAGCCTGGAGACCATCTTGTGGTCTTTGTAAGGGGAAAATTAGTGGCACTTTGATTCACGAAAGGCTATGACAGGTCTGGGCCTGTGGTGGCACTAATATAGCCATCACTGGAATGCCAGGAGGTGGCCTGCTGTGTTAACAGCTGTCATTTTGTGCCAAACTCACATAACTAAAAGGTTATGGGCCAATAAAAAAAAAAAAAGCTGCTGCTCTTCTCTTGGGTTATGAGATGCAAGAGCAAGCATTTTGGAAAGCCATCCACCTTGTTTCCTGCTAAAATATGCCTGTCAAAGGGGCCGGCTTCTGTGGGAAAGACATTTTGTAAACATGCCCATGTTGGCATTTCTTTTCGGAGCGGGGGAGTCTTGCTAGGGTATTGTCCTTAGAGCCGAGTCCTGGGCCAGCAGAGCAGGCTGAGTTAGGATGGGGTACTATAACATTTCAGTTAGGATGGTGGCCAAGGGGACTGAGAAGCAAAATGCGGCAACGCCAAATGCCTGAAAAAGACCCGCTTCTGACACGTTACTCTCACTTTGACGCATTCTTATGAAAAAATACCTCGTAGGTTGGTGTAAAGATTAAAAGGATTTAATACTTGCATCACAGAGAAGAACAGAGGGCACGCTGTGAAAGGGAGCTCTCATTATTCTACTGAAAGGCGAAGTCTGTGTTCTGTTCCTTGCTGTATCTGCAGCACTTCGAGAAGTGTCCGAGGTGTAGTAGATATTCGAGAAATATTTATTCTACACAGGATTAGAATAATGAATGTATAAGGGAATTATAGAAAATTATGTCCACTCCTGGGGTCCAAGAAAGATTTAGATTGTTAACTCAGCCCTACAATCAGCATCATTTGGCAACAACGACACAAAAAACAAGAGCATCGTGGTGCTTAGGAGCTAGGAGGCATCTGTCACATCATAACTCGATCTCATGAACGACAAAATGAGGTTCCAGAAAGTTAGGTGACCTTGAGTGAGGTAACTCAGTGAGTTGACAAAACTGGTATTAGAATTCTGGTTATTTTACATCTGAAGGACTTTATAAGCCTGGGTGGAACTATCCCAGAGGTGATTTGAACTCTCTTTCTCTATCTCTCATTTTTTTTTTTTAAAGGAAACTGCCTTTTTATAGTTTTCCATGGAAGGAGGAAAACAGTGGAAAAAGAAGGACCATCTCCTTTTCGAAGCGATGAGCTAATACGAAATGGAATCTTCATAATGCTAGGGCTATAAATTGGCATTTCAGCTCTGGTTCACGGCTTTGGATTTGGACATGGGTTAGGATTCCGACTCTATAATTTGTAATCTCTGTGAGCTTAAGCAAGCCACTTAACGTCTCTGGGCCTTGGCATATCTTGTCCACGAGGTTAGTTATCACGCAGACTCCAAGGGTCTTCATGAGGAAGACCAAATGAAGTGACATTACAAGATGACGTTACGAGACGAGGGGATTTAGAACAGGGCCTGGCAGGAAGTGAGCTCTCAGTACGTGGGAGGCCTTACTGTGAGTCATGTTGGTTCTTTCTACGGAATGTCTCACTGAGCTTTCCCTTTTTATTTGTGGGGTGACCACCCTGGGGTAGGCCCCAGATACGCTACTGTTCTAATGCTCCATTTTGTTTCACCTTTGAGCCTTTCTTCATGTAGCTATCAGCTTTGTTAAATACTCCCCCGAACTGTTCATTGGTCCTGATTCTCCATTTCTATATCAGATCTAGACTTTTGGATCTGTGTTTCAAAGACTTACTTTGCTTTTCCTACTGCTTCGTCACACTCTTCTCCAAGGGCACATCTCCATTGGCCCATCTCGGCTCTGTCCAAGATCCTGACTTCTCGGGCTCACTTTCTCGGCTACCCCTCTTTCAGGCTATCCAAATCCTCCTTATGTTTCAAGGCACAGCTGAAGTTCTAAATCTTCCAAGAAACCTTCTCCAATTATTCCAGTACTCACCGAGTTACTACTCTGAATTCTGACAGTGCTTTTGAAACCTGTTAGGATAGTGCCTGGTTTTCACAGCAATGGGTGCCCATGAACTGTGACTGAAAGTAAGTTGCTATAAAACTATAAATACAATCCTCTACTTGGTGGTTGTATCTAATCAAGAACTATAAGAATAATACCAACTTATCATATTGTATAATAATATGTCAGTAAATCATACAGAGTAATAGTAAATATATGCACAAATTTCTGTAAAGTAGGTACAGACTAATATCTGATATTAATTTGCTAAAAGGAGATTAAGTTATTTTAAAGGGTAAATTTTTCTTATCAAAATATTTATGTAAGTGTGCAAAAATGCACAGGAAGTTTGGGATACCATTGGTTAAAATATCAAAACACTGAAAACACTAAATATATGTCAATAAGACTTAAAGTTATGCTACACCTATATACTGAATACCATGCACTTATGTAAAAGAACAGAACAGGCCTCATGTATTGATAAGGGAAGATATCCTCGGTACAGAAGATACAAAAAACAAGCTATGGAGTAGTACATATGACTAAATTTTTGTAAAACAAACACATATTTCAAATATGTTTCATGTTCCTCTGTGGGTAGACAAAATCTAGACTACATACTAAACTGTTAAAGGTGGTTATCTCTGAGGAATTAGGTATGGTAAATGGAATAGAGTAGCTACAATAGTTATTATGTGTTTCGAGTATCTATACAACAAATAAAAATCTAAGTCCACCGTGTCTTAAATTTAGACTAAAGCACAAGCTAATTATCATATGTATTTGAAATTTTACATAAAACTTTGTGTTTGTTTCCTATTTTAGGAATATATATATATATGAATATATAGGAAAATATATATGTAGTTTGACAGAAAGAATTGAGGTTTTTCCTCAGTATAAATTTCCTCCTAGCAATGAGTGTCATTTCCTTTGTCTGCCTTTAACCTTAGAGCTGCATTCAAGTTTAACATTAGTCCTCTCAAAAACCAACAGTCAGTGTCCTCAATTTTTCAGTGATCCATTAAGGACATTATGGGTTATGATATTTTTAAAATAAGTCGCATTCTCAATGGCTTTAGCAGTGACCAGTTAGGGTAAATGCTGGCTGGTATGCTGAGCTGGGGCATCCTGGGAGGACACCAGCCCCGGCCTTAGCTTTGGGAATGGGCAGAAGGTACTGTCTTGACTGTGTTCCTTGCATTTGTCTTCCTGTGGTCAATCCTGACCTTGCCCATCCAATCCAGAATCAGAAGTCGTTTTGAAGAAGACTCTTCACATGGCAGACAGTGGTTATTCAAAGGCTTTGGTTAAAATGACAGGTGTCATGAGGATAATGGTGGAGTGGAAAAAGTGTAAACTTTGGAGCAGACAGATTTGGGTTTGAGTTTTGTTTGGCTGGATCGTTTCCTCATTGTGCGACCTGGGGCAAGATGTATAATTTCTCTGAGCTGCTATTTGTTCCTGTGTGGAATGATGATGTTCCTCTACCTCACAGGGCCTTTGTTAAGGGAAAATGAAGCAGCCTGTAACATGTCTGGGCATAGTTGGTATTTGTAAATATCAGTAATTCTTATCTCCCCCTTTTCCCCAGTCTGCCTTCCCACAGGCCCTTGACCCTGAGAATTCAAGCTCCTGGTCTTTTCAGCAGCTGCTGGTGAGCCCACCCTTTCCCCTGCCAGGTGCCACCTACCTGCGTTACTGCTCGGTGCCAGTTCATGCGCCCTTGTGTCACTGTATAGAGCAAAGATGAGTGAAGTACAGGTGTTCATTAGGCAGCTTTGAATGCATAACCATCAAACAGTCCAGAGTGCAGAATGCACCAACCCAGCAATTTAGCCATAATTACACCTGGGTCAGCTTCCCCTCTTCTAACTCTGTCAGAAGCTCCTACAGGGCAGAAGCCAATGGTTCTCCTACATCGACAACAATGCCTCGTACAATGATGTACATTTACCAAATATTCATTGATTGACAGACATCACCCCATGGGTAGCAGGACCTCTTCAGGTGTAAACAAAGCGGCTTGTGAACTGGTTAACAAGGCTTGATAAGAGAGGCCAAATCTGACGGTTGAAGCTTAATCACACTTTATAAGCAAACATGTCTACACCTACACCACTGCAAACTGGAGAAAATCTTCCATCTGTAGCTATTCTTCATTTTCTCATCGGCCTTGCAGTGGCTCATTAGCGTAATAGAAATGCCTTGAGGCAAGCTTCGATAGACTTAGAGCGCAGCAGATGTTCTTGAGCTCCAGAAAGTACCTGGACAGGCCCCGAAAGCTAGAGGGAAAGCTTGGGAGAAGGCAATTGAGAAAACTCCCGGCAAGACATTGTCTGCGGATCACTGGCCCGCTATCACATAAAGGCCCCATCTGAGTCATTACAGCCTATTGTGTCAATGTGTTTTCTAGGAGGTTGTCATCCATAGATCACAGTGCACAGTGAAGGTAAAGCCTCCGTGGGCACTGTTACTATTTTCCATCGGTGAATTCTATTAGAGGTTGTTGGGTTACTGCCACTGGAGTTCATATTAACTCGGTCAAAGGGATGCTGATTGATTCTGTGGAGTTGTATAAATACACACAAAATACATTTCATGCTGTCATCTGGGTTTTGTATTGCACTTCCATGATCCCTTCTATATGGTAAATCCAATATCATCTATTCGAATTGCTACAGAGAAAAAACAAATTTCTGATGCCATTTTAAAGCAGAAATACCTGCCTATTTCCTCCCTTCTCCTGTCACAAAAGATTTAGACCTAACTATAAACCATTGACTTCTCTTCTGACTTAACAACTTGATCTAATGGGAAGGGAGTTTATTAAATGCCCACTGTGTACCAAGAAATAGAAGTAGGCGCTGTAGGATGGTACCAAGAAATTAATACACCAGGTTTGTGCCCACAGGAAATTTACAGTATAGCTAGAAGCACTCATAAAATTATTAAAGAATACAATTACAAAACAACAGGAAGTGCCAAATTAATGGCCAATTGTGTCACATATATAGTGCGTTACCTATATTCTGGAAATGATGAATGCATACTGAATGTTATAAAGCACTGAAAAAATAGCTACTTATAGGGGTCCTTTATGGTAAAGAGTGTCTCTAGTCTAATTTTATAGCCTAATAATCTTTTCTAGTCTAATTTATTGATACTAAAATTTCTGAAGTTTGGGAATCTTTCTGTTCCTTGAAGTAGGTTATATACTCCGGGCTCCTGAGCCAGGAAAAACACCACGTTTGGAAGGAACCTAAGAAAGTTTCCTAGAAAAAGCTGAATTTTGGTTTAGATGCTGAAAGTGAAGGACATGAATGGGAGTGATTTTAGTCGGAACCAACGTTCCCACCTACTCCAAGCAGAAAACAAAGTAGCATCAGGTGTCCATTTCTTTCCTGAGTGGTTGTTGCTTGACACAGGAAGAGCCAGTGCTAGGATACTTGTGTCATTTGTCACTGGTGTGTGAGCCCTTGCTTTAACATGCCTTCCAGAACTGCATTCCAACATACTCTGTGTCCAGCAAGCACTTCAAACGGCCTTTCAACAGCCCGAGACAATGCGTGTACATACAGACCCTTGTTGGTCCTCCAACCCCGTGTCTGGACTTCTGGAAGAGAAGCAGGTGCTCTCAAGGCACCCCTGTTACTGTGGTCAATGACACACTGAGTAGGAGTGTCCAAGAGTGTCATTTATTATGGAAATTCCTTTATTCCCATGACTTTTCCCTTTGAAGGTCTTCAAAACGGTGATAACACTGGAAGGTCCCTTAGACTGAGGTCTCCATTCTGAAGATGGAGTGATGACCTGGATGGACAAAGTTCTCCCTAATTCCTTCCTTAGAACTCTTACAATGTCCGTTGAATCTGTACCTTCCTATAATTTTCAAACTCCCCTGATTGTTTGGGTCCTCTTGGATAGATGGATAGGTAGGTAGATAGATAGATAGATAGATGGATAGATAGATAGATAGATAGATAAATAGATAGACAGATAGATAGATGATAGATAGATAGATAAAAGAAAGGGGGAGGGAGGGAGGAAATCAGGAGATGATAGAGACAGAGAGAGAGAGAGAGATAATAAGTGGATAGATGATAGGTAGATAAATATATGATACGTGGGTGAGAGGTAGATAAATAGGTAGGTGATAAGTAGTTGAACAATTAGATAGATGGATAAAGTGGGCCTCTAGATAGTTACTCTAATTTTCATCTCTGGTCCAACCTTGCTAAAGCCAACTATCCTCAATTCCAGAGACCATCATGTGACTCCTCTGATCGAGAATTCTCTACCACTTACATTACCAGGTCCAAAGTTTTCACTCTAACACCAAGGTCCCTCACAAACTCCCCCTTACTGCAGTTAAACTTCCCTCTCAATCCCTCTCTTCAGTCACCAGCATGTCCTCCTTCTGTTGTGCTCTCTGCTGTCTCCTAAGTAAACTTCATCCTAGATATCCCACTGTTCAAAATCCCATTCACTTCTTTTTTTCCAGCCACACCTTTCAAAGCATAGCTTCTCAGATTATAAATGCAGTGTGGTTTAAAGAACTAGGTAGGCATGTAGACACCTTGCTTCCATGGGACAATGGCTACACAGCATGACAAGGCGGGGTCATGGAGGACCAAGGAATTCTTGTGCAGGGGCCCCAGATGTGGCTGGGATGGAACCCAAGACCCAAAAACTCCCTTTGCAGGGAGGGACACAGCATTGGCCAAGTGCAGGTATTCGTTCTGCACAGCCGAGAAGGAATAGGGAACGTGCCTCTGGCAAGACCAGAGGCTGAGAACCATGAGCAGAGGAGCAATTTAAGCTAGAAAATACAGGAAAATCTGAGGTTCCAACCTAAGAAAGACCAAATCCCAACAACCAGTTCTGAGGTCAGAGGGCAAGGGTTGCACAGCTGAGAGTTCAGAGCGAGGCAACAGTACATCGGGCAACACAAAGCCCCTGGATGGCTTCTTTCAGTGCTGCTGAGGCGGCTGGAGGGTAGCAGTATATGGCGTGGGAAGACCCCTGCTCCCAGTAGCAGTGGCAGGAAATACAGTGACAAAAGGCTCCCCTTACTCTCTTGGCCACTGGGGACATGAGTGCTCCTTTGACACAGACAAACGTTTGGTCCAGGTAAGTGCTTGTAATGGGGATTATTACATCTACCCAGTAAGGGAGTTTTGCCCTACGGCTGTAAGAACCAGATTCTTCTTGTTCGATACTGTATCCTCAGAGCCCAGCAGGCTGCCCGGTGTCATTTCCAATTGGTACGTAGCTACCGAGTGGATAAGGTTCCACCAAAATGAAATTAAATCATATATGGAAAGGTGCTATAGGGTGAATGTTTGTGTCCTCCCCAAATCCATGTGACGAGTTCCTAACCCCCACAGTGATGGTATATGGAGGTGGGGCCCTTGGGTAGTAATTAGGTTTAGATGAGCTCATGGGGGTGCAGCTCCAGTCATGGGATTGATGAGACCAGACACGCCTCTCTCTCTCTCTCTCTCTCTCTCTCTCACGCTCTCCTGCTCTCCACCTCGTGCCCTTGCTCTCTCTGCCAAACGAGGTTACAGTAAGAAGGCAGCTGTCTGCAAACCAGGAAGCAGGCTCTAAATAGGTACCTGATCTGCCAATGTCTTGATCCTGGACTTCTTAGCTTCCAGAATTGTGAGGAATAAATGTTTGTGGTTTAAGGCACCCAGTCTATGTGGTATTTTTGTTATAGCTCCGGGAACTGACTAAAACTGAAAGCCTTAGCCAGGAAAGGAATAACCTACAGAAGTTCCCCTGTCCAAGGCGGATGAGTTCCAAGGCCCCAGTGGATTCCGGAAACTGTGGATAGGACTGAATCCTTTATATACAGATGGGGCAAAAGTACGTTTATGATTGTGAGTATGCAAAACAGTTTGTTCTTATGTTATTATTTATTAATTATTGTATTATTCTCCATACAAACAACTGGAAACCTGGTTTTCCCCCACCTTGTACTGTTTTTTCCTATGACAAAGTTTAATTTATAAATTAGGCACAGTAAGAGATTAATAACAATAACTAAAAATAAAATAAAACGATTATAACAGTATACTGTAACAACAGTTATGTGATGTGGCCTCTTTCTCCCTCTCTCAAAATATCTCATTATACTATACTCACCCTTCTTCTTCTTGTGATATTGTGAGATGATATACTGTCTTGTTGAGAACTTTCACCTTTTCACTTGAAGGAGGCACTTTATGTTTTCTCTTTGGTGTATCCGAATTACCAGCATCACTACTCATGCTCTTTGGGGACATTATTAAGTAAAATAAGGGTGACTAAAACACCAGCACTGTGATACCTTGACAACCAATCTGATAACAGAGATGGCTGGCCACTAAATGACTAACAGGCAGGGAGCTTATATCACATGGATAAACTGGGCACAGGGACGATTCATGTCCCAGGCAGGATGGAGTGGACCACCTGAGATTTCGTCATGCTACTCAGAAGGCTGCACAACTTAAAACCTATGAATTGTTTATTTCTACAATTTCCCATTTAATATTTTGGACTATAGTTGACCCTGGGTAACTGAAACCATGGAAAGCAAAACTGGATGAGGAGGAAAGCTGTGTATTGGAAGTCTGGTTTAATGTTACTAATTAATTAATGAACAGATCTAACTTGAAATCCTATGTCCATATCTCAATGAGGAGTAATATTTCTGCAGTAATGTGATAAATGTATTCCTGGAAAACAATGTATTCTGCGAAAGCCCACACCAAAAATAGCACTTTGGGGAAAAATAAGATTGAGGCAGACCAGTTAATACTGAGGCAACATTTTAAATAGAGTACCAATAGAATAATAATTTTAAGTAACTTCTAGTATTTCATAAATCAGAGTCATGCTAATTCTTATATACATTAGAGTATACTCATATATAAGACTTCAAAAAATGAAGGTAGCTTAAGAAAAGGGATGTTAAAGGAAGTCCGCAGGTGATGGAGACAAGACCAAAATACCGAAGATCAGAGAAAACTGTAAATAATCACACCTAGGACAGAACGGGCTGGACAGAGCAGTGCCTGTGACTTGGTGCAGTGAGCAAGGCTAATGTGCTTTGCATCCAGTGGCCATTACTGCAAAACATAAGTGTGCCAGCAGAAAATTCAGTATGAACGAGAGAAAAAACTAGTCATTTATGTCCTACTAACATAATTCCCTTGTGAACCAATCACAGATTAGCTATTTTACATTCCAGAAAGATGTTTTGAAGTGGTACAGACTAGATTTACATATTTTAAATAAAGATGGTCTAGAGAATGATTCCTCTTGAATACCATGAGTTTTATGTTGAAGAAGGTTCTTGATGGCTGATAAAAGTCTTTTGTGTGGCCTATGCAGTATTTTTTCAAAGTCTTGGCTTGTCCAACATTTAAACATGCAGGGGTTTTCTATAAAACGTGGCTTTGCTGCTCCTTATTGCCGTAGGGCGATAATTCAGTGGCCTGGAGAGTGGCTGCCATCATTTAGAACGCAGGTCTGTGCCTCTGTGCTATTGACACGATCCTGCAGGCACCGGGGTTGGCAAGACTGGTTGTGTGTTTCATTCTCCAGGGCCTTGCTTGTGTGTACGCGGATCATAAACTGGATTATTTGTGCCTCACGGAATGCCTGCATTTTGTTTATACCCACAGTCCTTTTGTGGACATCTCATTACCCCAATATGTGTGCTCTTTAATTTAAAAGTGACCCAGATCCATACTAAACGGGTCACAGGTAAGTGAGATAAATGAGTCCCAGAAATAGAAAAAGAAATAATGAGTTTTATGGGCAAATCAAACATTACCCTCCTAATTATCACAGTTAGATGCTTAAGGAAGATCTGTTGATCACCTTTGAATAGTCAGTATTTTAGTGCATTCTTTTAAGTTTAATTTGATTTGATTGCTGTGGTTCTTGTGGAAAGACAAGTATATATAACGTCAATGTAATTTTATTAGCTGCCTCCCACATAATTGCTTTAAAATAAGCTAATTCTTCATTGCTACACCTTGACGTTCTATTATTATGATTATAAACATAAACAGAACTAAAACCTTTATTATGTGACACCTATCTATTATTTTTACTGTTGATCTTGTTCTTGAGATAAAATCAATATACTTTTACATATTAGGTTTTTATTTTCCAAACAAGATAATGAACACATCTCTATTTTAATCTCGAAAATACATAATAGACTATTCCTCAATATAATGTTTGTTTAAAAATTTTGTTTTTGAATTGGATATTTTTTTGTACCTGTTTCCCATAGTATGTAACCACCCACCCATCCACCCTCAAGAATAATTAAGAGCGAGCCCTACTTTTGTGTTTGACCATGGAAGGGTTTGTATTATCTTTTAAGCCTTACCTAAAACAGAGATTTCACATTCCTTGACTTGGCCTCTGATGGATGTGTGTTCACTGTATCAAATTCACCTTGTTCTGTTCCAAGAATGATTGACAGCCTTAATTTAAGGCCAGTGAGTTAACAGCACATTGTTTTAGGAATGGTCACCATTCCCTAGCAAGATATAAATGGTCTATAGAATGCATACAATTCACAACCTCAGTTACAGTATTTCAAACAAAGACTAGAAAGAGATAATAAAAATGTAAACATATAAAATACTAATGTAAGAGGTTCTTTTCTCCTTAGGATTTGCCTTGGCTAAAAGATTATCAACACCAATTGTGAGCAGTCATCTAGCAGGAGATAAGGGAATTATAACTGAATTTTTGTAAGTCATTGTTAATTTAATATCCTACCAGACCTGGCAACTCAATTTATTATTCCTTTTGGTACTGTGGCTAATTAGTTGTGTTTTCAGAGTCAGAAATATTCAGCGTATTTTTTTTTTTGTCCCTGTTTTTCCACCACTCAAGTGTTATATAGATAAATATTTTTCAAAATTTTTTTTTGTTGATTCTCTAGTTAGTCAAAGGCCTTGTGATTTTTCCACCTCCCTGTCTTCCTGATATCACAGTATATTTCCATGGAAAGTAAAGTGATGTCAGAAATGGAAGATCAAGTATATTTCCCAGAAAAGAATATCTCTCATCTTCTAAGCACCATCTACTGCATCTACTGATGTCTCAGACCATCTTCACAAATGGGTCTTTTTTGGCTTTTCTCTCTGAGTTCATAAGTCAATATAAAACTGCTTTACACAAATTTCCCTTCCCCCAAATAGATTCTTATTTTGTATTTTTCAAAGCTTCAAATGGTCATGGTTTCTAACAAGGATTTCTACTCTAACCTTTGGTAATTTTATTCACAGTTATGGAGTAAGTTACTGAATAGATATTTGAGTTGCATCTATTTTTACCTACAAAAACATTTGAAGAAAGCATTTTCAAGGAATTTCAGTTAGGAATGAAGCCTGTGTGTGTGCACGGGGAGCTGCTCACTACTGAAAGTCTTCGTGGCCCCGGGACCCAGCAGATAGCATGAGCGACTGCGGAGTGAGTGAGCGAGCGAGCCCCAGCTCCTGACCCGCTGCCATCGTTGGAAACAGCACTGGACTGAGAGTTAGGAGAACTGTCCTGAGCTGTAAAAGATAAATATTTAGTCCCCCACCTCTTGCCACAAATAGTTTGAGACTCCTAATGACAGTATCGCAACAATAATAAAGACATAAACGGAAGTAATAAGCCAGGGTGAATGAAACGAGAACGTGAAATGTGTTGAACCTGGAGCCAACATAGTTATCTGCTGTTGAGATGAAAGTCAGAAGGACAGTTACAGTCTGGGCTCTGCCCCTAACATACCAGTCACCTTGAGCAAGACGCTGCATTTCTCTGGGCTGTGGCCTCCTGGGCTTTAAAGTGCAGGGGACTGCATTATTAGATGATTTCTGAAATATCATCCAGTTTTAAAATTCCCGGTTTCTAGGATGCAAGGAGGCTTTCATCAATCATTCAGCTGAATATAAAGAAAAAAATGATTTGGGGGCTGAGAGAGCATCTTGCAAGCCTGGCGAGTTATCTCGGAGATGGAGGCACCATTGACCATGATGCAGACAGTGCAAGAGTGTGGAGATGTCTCCACTGGGGGTGGGGGGGGGCCTCAAGCCAACCATGCTTTTATTTCCAGGGACGGCGTACACAGTTAACTCTGAAAAATATAATTATTTTCTGCTTTGCCAGATTCTGCAAAGCTCCCTTTACAACTTTAGATGCAATCAATTTTTCAGATTTATGTATTCATTTACTTAGATGTGAATATCTGACTTATTTCCTTTAAAGGAACATTATAGTTTTTAAGTGATATATATTTTTATATTATGAAGATATTTCAGGCAATACAGAAGAGTAAAGACAGAAAGGAAAAACAAGCAAGCAGAGAAAAGCCACACTGAATCTCACAATCAAGAAATCATAATCATCGGTTTCAGGTAAAACTCCTTTAAGAGAGAATGGAGAAATAGAAATGTCTTTTTTATAATATCGGGTTATATTATACTTATCATTTTAAATGGTAAGAATTGATTTTAATTTAATTCAAATCTAATACAAATAAAAATAAACTGAATGGAAACAAAAGGTGTTATTGAGCTTAGAGTAAAAGTTTGCTCCTGAGTATCGGTTGTAGGAGAAGACCTTTGCTGAGTTTACCTCACAACTTCATGTTTACCTACAAGAAGTTTCAGAGACCAAAAAATTTAATGCTGAACTCATTCGTATCACATTATTTTCTTCTACTGTGATGTTAAAGTGCAAGAAATGCCTATACCTTAGAGTGTGATTCCAGTTAAACGTGAGTATTTGGGCCAATGGTACCATGGGCATAGGTACAGCCCAGCTAAAAGGAAAAAAAACAAGAAAGGCCCACCTGTTTGTGTTTAATGTGTGATCCTCAGGGAGCTTCTGGGAAGATGATATTGTGGCCCTGAGTATAAGCAGTGCATGGATGGCACATGCTCCTTTGCCCACAAAAAATTACTCACTTTGTGAAACTGAAAAGAGGCAAGATGATCAAATAGATGTGTTGAAGGGAGCCCAAGAATCTGTCCCCAACTCCCACACCCCCCTCAATAATTCAGTGGCTTCCAAAGCAAAGAGAACATAGGATAATCCACGAGAAGAAAATGAAATTTAAATTCATCCTTATAAAATCTCTATCTATGATGTATGTTTTATAAGGTATATAATATACTAGTGCAGTAGTACAGTATAGCATTTACACAGAGAAATGAATCAAAAGATATATTTTCAGGGTGCATGCTTCAGATTTTCTTAGATGTAGGAGGCCCAGTCAAGACTTAAGAGACTCCAGCACTGAATGGCGGAAGCAGGTCCCGTCTTTCTTTGTGCCTGTGCCTCCCCATTGTAAACCGAAGTTGTCTTGCCTTCTCCCTTCCAGGGAAGTTGGAGGTCTGGAGAGAACTGCTGCCCCAAAGAGCAAAAATTTCATAAACTTTCTGCATTAACTGGGGTAATTTAATTCAGATTAAAAAATGGTTTTATTGCACTTAGTTCATATGTTAATGGCTCCATTTTCTATGTTTAATTCATGTTTGTGAGCATTCTCCCATTTATATATTCTGAATTAAATTAAGCCAAAAATAAATAAATAAAATCCTAAGAGAAGGCTTTATGAGAGATTCATATTAAATCCTTATGTCTTAATATATGACTTAAGGGGAATAACATAAATGGACTCTGAATTTCTCCCATGTAGCTCACGTATAAGAGAACCTTGGCTTGCTGAGAATTTGCCTCTTATTGGCCATTAGAACACTTACTAGAATATTTATTAGTTATTAACGCAGAAAGTATGTTTGCATGTGTATATGCACGTGCTGAAAGAAATGTAACTATCTACTTATTGTTGGGGCTAGCTTAGATTTTAATGTGTTATACATACTTAAAAATGAACTAAATCCAAGAGTGAATGAAGGCGAGACTCAGGAGAGGGCTGTTCGGCTGCCGGGCGCAAAAATGGAGAGAACCACACTGCCTAATGCACCTTGTGTTTCTGGGATTCACCTAATAAATCTGCAGAGCTATTTATGCCTAATACTGTGCTGTATTAGTTTGTTAAGGCTGCGACACAAAATACCACAGACGGGGTGGCTTAAACAACAGAAATCCATTTTCTTACAGTTCTGGAGGCTGGAGGTCTGACGGCGAGGTGTCAGTAAGGTTGCTTTCTCCTGAGGCCTCTCTCCTGGGCTTGTATATGGTCACCTTCTCCCTATGCCTTCACATAGTATTTTCTCAGTGTCTATGATCTAATCTCCTCTTCTTGTGAGGACATATGTAAGGACACACCAGTCATATGGGATTAGGGTTCACTATAGTGACTTCATTTTAACTCTACTTTATCTTTTTAAGGAAGCTAACTCCAATTACAGTTTTTCTGAGATCCTGGGAATTAAGACTTCAACGTACAAATTTGGGGGGAACACAATTCAACCCATAAATAGTGATGTTCCCTAAGGCGAGGGCTGCTCAGTCATCCTAACACCATTCCAGCTGAGCTACAGCTAAATTCACACTGGACAGCAGCTCCCTTTGGCAGGGACTATCTTTACACACGATTGTGAAACGTTTTATTGTATAGCTGTTCGATGAAGTTTGTTGCTTTCCATGCCAGAGGTGGCTATATTCCAGAAATGAATGAAATTTTTCCTGTGCCTTTTCCGTAATGAGAGAAGGAGAGAAAAGAAAATTGGGGACATTAATACTGTCAATTGCCATTAGAAGGTATTTAGGATTGCAAGTTTTAATCCCATTTGTAGATTTCATTTTCATGGAAAGAATTTAATTTATATAGTAACATAAATTTAGTTTATTTTTCTCCTGATTCAATTCCACTTGAAGGGACTTGAACTTGAGTTCTTCAGAATATACAGAAAAGGGTCAAAATACAATTCATTTGCTAAGCTGTCACATAAGGTTTTCTTGCTAACATTTGCAGTATTTGTCTTGGCTGACTAAGCACTTTTCTCCCTGGAAAGCAAACACTAAACAGCTATCTATGAAATGGGTCAGAGTAAATATATTTGGTCAGGTGCAGGATAAATAGGTCATAGATTGACTAAAATAGCTCTAAACAAAACAAATCTCTAAGGCGTAAAGCTCCAACCTGAAGGCTTTCAAAGCCAAAACAAATAAAACAAAACATTTAATGCATTCGTGGCTAATTCATATTTCTATTAAAGATATGTTCCCTAAAGCCTTATTCTCGCAACTACAGATGAACAAAACACCAACCAACCAATGAACCCACCAACCAACCCTCAACTGTGAGCTTGACAGAATTTTTACAAACTGTGATATCCCATGATGTCATAGACCACAGAGGTAGTGAGAGGCTCTGGATCCCTCAAAATCATGGAAAACTCAATGTAAAGATTGCCGCCTCTGGAGACAGAAGGAGAATAAGAGTTTTAAACCATGTTTGATATTCCAGATAATAATGGGTAGCCTTTTAATGACCAGGAAATAATTTGAGAAAATATATGGACATATATATGGAAATACATGGAATCTATTGAGGAAGAAAATATTTAACTTGTAAAGCAAAACAAACAAAATCCATCACCACCTAAAATGAAACAATTTTGCCTTTTGTGTTTGTGAAAACAATGAGAAATTTAACTAATCAGTTAGCCATCGACTTCCTTTGGATTTTTCCCCTTCCATTTCAATTATATCAGTCTCTTAGCAAAACTCAAGGTCATTTCCATTGCAGCTGAGACCACAGACTTCAAGAGTTCAATGGGAAGTTAGAGATTTTTTTCCTTGAAAACCCCTTAGGTTTTGATGACGTCACTGTATCTCAGCATTTTTTCCACCTCTCTAGTTGATTTTTCCCAGCCTTCCATGCAGCATCTTTTTCCTCTGTCCATCCTCAGATACTGGTGGTTCAGTCCTTCATGTTCTTCTCATTCTTTCTGGGTGATCTGATTCACTCTCTTATCTTCAGCTGCTGTCTTTGTGCTGATGACTCCCAGGGCACATCTGCCTTCTAAACCACAACCCATAACTGCACCGCCCCCTACCCCAAACCTCGATACTACACAACTATTTTATGTTCAAAACTGAACACCCCAGGCTGAAGCGTTCATTGTCCCCAACAGTGGACAATGCCCCCAAGAACGCTCCCATGATCCCCTCTCTCTTGGCTTTTATTCCCTTGGGTCACCCTTCCCACATTAGATGGGGCAGTCCCGTGTAACCGAAAGCAAGCTACAGGATGATGGGAGTGCTTTCCGAGGCTTGGTTATGAAAGATACTGTGGCTCCTCTCACGCTCTCTTTTGGGTCATTTGCCCTCAGGAGAAGCCTTGCTGCTCACCATGAGGATGCTCACTGGTCCTTTGGAGACAACTATGGGGCATGCAAGATGCTACCTACCGATGACCATCGCTAACTTGCTTGGCACGTAAGGGAACCCGGCTAGAAACAGAGCCCCAGCCCCAGTCAGGCCTTCATCCGATTGCAGTCCCCACCAACATTTTGACTGTAACCCTGTGGGAGACCCTGAATCAGAGCCATTTAGCTAAGCCACCCTTGAAACTTGCGCCACAGAAATTGCGTGAAATAATAAATGTTTACTGTTGTATTGGGCCACTAGGTCCAGGAGTCACTTAGCAAATATATAACTGCTACTCCAACAAAACCTAAAACTTCTCCTGTGTGTTCTTCCTCAGACATGTGTACCACAATCTGATGTCAGCAACTCACACAAGATATAGTGACAACCTTGTTTAAGATGGTGGCAATAGAGATGTGTGAAGAAATGAATGGACTAAACATACATTAAGGGAATATTTGGTAGAACTCGGTGACAGGAGATGGAGGGTCAGGGAGTGGCAGGAGTTTAAGGTGAGAGTCTTGTTCACTTGGCGTTAGGTTTAATTTAGCTCAATTCAAAGAGGAAGAAAGGAAAAATCCAGCCAAGTAGACTTTAACAAGGTAGGTCTTTCATAAATCATAGTTTGCATAATTTTGTCACAGGAATTGGACTTTAAATATCATGACTGAAGATAGAAAATTGCAAGGGGGTTATCTTTATGGTAGAACAACAATTGTTTGTATTTCTGTTTACACTCTTGAAATTTCCCTCTTATATTATCTTACTGCTGTTCACAACAATAAAGTGTATTAGCTCAGTCAGTTACCATGCAAATTTTAGCAGTGAGAAAAAAAAATGAGATAGTGTACCAGTTCGTGGATTTTTTTCATTGAAATTGTGACAGAGGACCCCATTCGAACTGGTATAAGCTCAAAAGGAATTTTATTACTAAAAGTGTAGGAACAGGTAAGGCTTCAGGTCAGCATAATTTGGTCTTCAGCAAGGCTGCCAACATCCCTTTCCTGATTCTGTCACACTGCTTCCTCTGGGACGATTCCTCCTTAGGCTCTATGTGACCTGTGGCTCAGTGGCTTTAGGCTCCTGGCATGACAACCTTGACACTCAGATCAGTGGACACAGAGCAAGTCTCTTCGGGTAGCAAAGTGTCGACATTCTCTCTGATTGGCTGCCCACCCATGAATCCTCTACATAATTCCGGGACATATGGAATATTAATGGGCCATGCTTAGGTTCCATGCTTCACCCCTGGAGCCGAAAAGAAATCAACTTCAGCCTGGAGCCCCTGGGCTGGGACTGGAGAAGAGGTAGTTCTCAGAGGAAAATCAGAGTAGGGTTACCAAAGCAGTCAATTGGGAATGCTAGGAGACCAAAAATCGTAACTGCCTGATAGAAATCTTATATAAAAGCAAGGAACATATGTCTGATGCACAGTCATCGCCAAGAAAAGAGTTGTTACGTCTGAATGTGAAAACTGAGGCCAAGAAAGTGCCTGAGCTAGAATTAGAGCCCAGATAGCCTGAGAATCAGATTGATTCATGCCACTGCTAACTTGTGGGGTTAGCTGTCTCACAGGTCCAGACAGTGGGTGGCTGTTGCCCTCCCATCTCCGTGCCTATCCACCTTCTCATTTCATGGCTGGGCTGAATCATCCTGTATTCTACATGTTGCCAGTGAAAGTCAGGGCCGTGCCTGTATACCAATATCTCTGAGGCTCTCATGACTGCAAAGAGCCCCAACACTTGCAGAGCAGAACCAGAGTCAGAGGTGGGGATGGGGTTGGCTCCTAAAGATCAGGCATCAGCCTGGAGAGAAGGGCCACCTCTGCCCGAGGCAGTGGATTGAAGTGGGTGGCTGAGCAGTGGACAAACTGTGCAACCTTTGTTAGCACTGACACCCCTTCTAGCTTGGGGTCTTCTGGAAGAGAACCTTCCCTGTAACCCCAGAACAGGGAGCACAGGGTCCAGCAAGGACACTGAAGCAGAGCTGCAGCACAGTTGTTGATACACCATGGAAAAGAATGTTTCCAGAGAGGGGTCAAAGTGGTTCTTTAAAAACCAAGTGCTGGGAAAATGTGAGTAAGAGGTACGTAAAGCAGTTGAGGCATGACCACTTAGTCACAGCATCCTAAGCATTTCACTCAGAGTCCTTGAAAGGCTGGCGCACCGGTAAATGACCTGGCTCAGGTGGGTCAGCTTTAATACCATCCCAAACAGCCTGGACATGTTTACAGACATTTGGAAAGATGGCTAATTTGGAAATGTACTCTAATAATAAAGCACTCTTTCCACTGAAAACACTTAACACGTATGTATTAGTATCCTCCGTTTTTGGTGTTTAAAGAGAGCTAAATAATTTGAATATAGGAAGTAAGTTGAAGGACCAATCTTTCATGACTCTTTGACCTCACATTGTGTCATCTACCTCTTCTGTGACCTGATTTTTATGTCTATAAATAAAAAGGAAGCAACCTCCTTCATAAGAACATAATGAAGATGAGAAGATACAATGTAAAAAAAGTATACTGAGCCAGAAAGACAAAAAGTATTATTTAAACAACTGTATTATAATAATCCACATCACTACTAATAGTGACAGTTATAGTTATAGTAATGTATCTGTGTACAGAAAGAAGAGAATGAAGTAATTTCTAGTTTGGGTAAAGATGTTTACACAAATTATGAAAAGAGTAATAACACTTAGCTCTCAATTGATTTTGCCTTTGTTATAAGGGAAAAATTGAGAATTTCTACCTTTTAAGTAAACATACCTTTGGGAGTATATTTACTGTACAAAGAATAAGCAATATTTTGCATTTGAGGCCAAAACTGGAAATAAAGGTTACTTTAAGTTTTGCTCCTTAATTTTCATACTTTTCAAACAATAGCCCCCAGATAGGTTAAAACCAATCTTTTACTGTCTAACTTGGGGGTATTTTCTGGTATGAATGGTTATAAATGTCAAAAGAAATATTGCTCACTTTTTTTTTTTAAGAGCTAATGGCGGTTCGTAGGTGGGAGCACACAGTCACGTATCACACCCATGAGCTTTAGGTTCTTCCCAGGAGGGATGTCTGGCAGCTTTGGTGGTTGCCAGCAATTTCACAGTTACTGTCCTGAAGCAGGAAGGGCATCTCACCAAATTCTTCCTTCTAATGCAATGTTGTCTTCCTGAAATTTGTATTATTTTTCTAATAAGGATAGAGATTTTTTTTTTTTTTGAGAGTGCACAGTCATGTTAGAGTAAATGCCCTGGAGAAATACTTTCAATTAAAATTCAGGAGGTTTAAAAATCCAGGCTAGAAAGGATTTCCCTGACCTACAAAACCTAATAAGACTTTTTTCCTTTCCATTTTCTCCTTCCTCATCTTCTCTAAGCATGTGGAGCCGGCCTGCTTTCTTACCTGGTGGCCCCATTTAGCTCTGCTCTCTAGGCATTTAAGTCAGAAATGGCTTTAAAGATTGTTTTGAGAAAACCTGACATACTGATCTACTCTCAAACGCAATGGAAAAATTTTAAGCTGGAAAAGAGAAAGAAACCACAAAAGCAAAGCAATAATAATGTCTTTTAGGTGAGAAAAAAAAATCTGACCAGGAGATAAAGAGGTAATTGGTAGTGACTGAGGGAATTAAAATAAGAAAATCTTAGAAAGCAAGGATTTTGAGACCTGAAGAGAGGGTAGGATGTAGGTAGCCAGTGTAGACTTGGTGCACGATGGACTCGGTGGCCCTGTGTTCTCTGGTGCTGGTGGCCAGTTGTTTAACCTGTCTTGGTCTCACCTAAAAAGTAGGACATGGATACCGAGGCTGCAGAATTTCTTTGTGAGTGCTACACATAGTATATGTAAAATACCTAACTAGTTTTAATACATACATAATCACTTATTTAGAGTTATCATTGTAGAAAACTAAATGCCTGGGTATCAGGGAAAGAAAATTCTCTTCTTCTGTGAATGTATTCTCATTAGGATTATGAGGTGCTTTCTGACTGAGATGGAGGCATAGGTAGATACACGTTGCTCCTCGCACAACCAAAAGAAGGACAACAACAAATTTAAAAACAGAAAACAACCAGAACTGCCAGAAAATTGAACTGTATAGAAGCCCAAGAACCAAGGAGTTAAAGAAGAAACATTCATCCAGACTGGTAGGAGGGAAGGAGATGGAGATTGGGAGCCGGGGCAGAGGGGATGCATCAAGGTGGTGGCTGGAGGACTGGATGAGGAAGACAGCAGCTGGCAGTCCCACATTTGCGTGTGGACAAACTGGGAGAAACAACAGGGGAGCAAGACAGACCAGGCAACCCAGGGCTCCAACACGGGAAAGGAAAACCTCAAAACCTCTGGCTGTAAAAACCTGCGGGCATTGTGGCAGTAGGAGAAACTCCCAACCTCACAGGGGAGTTCAATGGAGAGACCCACAGGGTCCTAGAATGTACACAAAACGACCCACCCCAGAATCAGCACCAAAAGGGCCCAATTTGTTTGTGGTATCAGGGTAATTGACTGAAAGCTGGCGCAGAGCTGACTAAGCATCACTGTTCTCTCTCTGACCCCTCCCCGACACAGCGCCACAAAGCAGCATGGAGATTGCCCTGCCCTGGCAAATACCTAAGGCTCCACCCCTTACAATGTAACAGGCATGTCAGAGACAAAAAAAAAAAATATGGCCTGAATGAAAAAATAGATCGAAGCTCCAAAAATAGAACTAAGTGATGAAAAGATAGCCAACCTATCAGATGCAGATTCAAAACACTGGTAATCTGGATGCTCTCAGAAATTGTTGAGTATGGTCGCAAAATAGAGGAAAAAGTGAAGGCTATGAAAAGTCAGAGAAAGAAAAATACACAGGGAACCAACAGTAAGGGGAAGGAAACCAGGACTCAAATCAACAATTTGGAGCAGAAGGAAGAAATAAATGTTCAACCAGAACAGAATGAAGAAACAAGAATTCAGAAAAAATGAGGAGAGGCTTAGGAACCTCTGGGGCAACTTTAAACATTCCAATATCCCAATCATAGGGTGCCAGAAGGAGAAGAGGAAGAGCAAGAAATTAAAAACTTATTTGAAAAAATAATGAAGGAGAACTTTCCCAATCTGGCAAAGGAAATAGACTTCCAGGAAGTCCAGGAAGCTCAGAGAGTCCCAAAGAAGTAGGACCCAAGGAAGCACACACCAAGGCACATCATCATTACATTACCCAAGATTAAAGATAAGGAAAGAATCTTCAAAGCAGCAAGAGAAAAGGAGAGAGTTACCTACAAAGGAGTTCCTGTAAGACCCTCAGCTGATTTCTCAAAAAAGTCTTATAGGCAAGAAGGGGCTGGAAAGAAGTATTCAAAGTCATGAAAGGCAAGGACCTACATCCAAGAATACTCTATCCAGCAAAGCTGTCGTTTAGAATGGAAGCGCAGATAAAGTGCTTCCCAGATAAGGCCAAGTTAAAGGAGCTCATCATCACCAAGCCCTCGTTATAAGAAATGTTAAAGGGACTTACCTAAGAAAAAGAAGATCAAAACTATGACCAGTAAAGTGACAACAAACTCCAAACTATCAACAACTGAACCTAAAAACAAAACCAAAAACAAACTAAGCAAACAACAAAAACAAGAACAGAATTGCAGAAATGGAGATCACATAGAGGTTTATTAGCAGGGAGGGGTCAGGGGAGAAAGGGAAAAAAGGTACAGTGAATAAGAAGCATAACTGACAGGTACGAAATAGACAAGGGGAGGTTAAGAATAGTACAGGAAATGGAGAAGCCAAAGAACTTAAATGTATGACCCATGGACCTGAACAAGGGTGGGAGGGGGTGGTAGTGGGAGGGGGGTTGCAGGGCAGAAGGAATAAAGGGGAGAAAAACATGGGACAACTGTAAAGCATAATCAATAAAATATACTCAAAAAAACACAAAGGATTATGGTTAAAGTATAGCTATTCAACTGAAATTTATAAAACATACAGACAACAAGCAGACACGTAGCAACTGAAATAAATTTATGGGGATGAGTGTCCATTAGAGATCGTTTTTATTGGGAGGCAGGAGAAGTGCCCAGGGCCAACATTAAGAGGCACACACCCTCAGGGCCCTGCCAGCGCTGAACCCCACACTGCATGGAGCGGAGAGTGAGCGTCTCTTTAAGTGGTGCTCCCAGGATGCCTCTCCTGCCTTCCCTTAGTCCCTGCCCATTTCAGAGGATGTCCTCCCTGGCTCACTGGCACCTGTATTTTGCTTTCTGCTTAGCACTTTCTTTCACATTCATGGTAGGTGGAGACACAACAGCCACCTGTTGTTAGACTGTAGCTTCTCAAATAATTCCAAAAGAGATCGTTACAGGATGCACGGCACGTGAAAGGGAACAGGGGTACATTTAAGACTATAAATTTGAACCACAGAGATGATCTCATGCTTAGTCATCAAAGAAGTACATGGAAGGACTTGCTAAAATTTCCACTGTTGAGGATAAGACGTCATGACCTCATTCTTAAACTCCAGGGCCTTAATATAAATGCTAAGAATGGCAAGCAGGAACCTTTTTATGGGTTTGTCAAGAACAACATTGGGGACTGGAAGGTACCAGTCACCTTCGAGAACTAGCGACAAAGGAGAGTTTGATGGCAGTTGGTGGACAGCACCCAAAATACGTATTTTTCCTAGACATAATCTTCAAAATGCCATTATTTAATCTTTCATCCCCATTCTCAATCTAAGTCATTTGTCAGTGTAGCTTGATGATAACCAGCACTTTTACTCTGAATTAATTGGGATGTTTGGATAAAATCATGTAAGGCCAGTTTTTTGTTTGTTTGCTCATTTGCTTGTTTGCTTTAGAATATTTATATATTAGGAGTGTGTTGGACTATAAGTAACATAAAACCCAACAATAGGATTTTTAGCGGAGGAGTACATTTTTCTCATGTAACAAGATATGAAGAGTCAGGCAGTTCCTAATTTTGGTTCAACTCTTAGCTCTCTTGGTCTTTCCTCATAACCCCAAAAAGGCTGCTCAGCTCTAGCGACTGAGGCAATATAGAAGGCAGAAAGGGGGAACAGTGGAAGGATGGTACACCATGACTGTCCCTTTTTATGAGGAATGCAAAAGCTTTCCAAAAAACTCACATTCCCCCCTGTTATGTCTACTCATCCTGCTACCAGCCCTGTGTCTCTCCCCTGCAAAAAGGATGTGTTGGAGTCCTAACCTCCCATACTTCTGAGTGTGACCTTATTTGGAGATAGAGTCTTTAGAGAGGTAACTAAGTTAAAATTGAGTCATAAGGGAGAATGCTGCGTGAACAGGAAGAGAGCCTCTACAAGCCAAGGAGAGATACCTGAAACAGCCTTCCTTCAGAGACCTCAGAAGGAAGCGAGCTTGCCAAAATTTTGATTTCAGACTTCTAGCATCCATAGCTGAGAGAGAATACATTTCTGTTTAAGCCACCCAATTTGTGGTACTTTGTTATAGCAGCCCCAGCAAACTAATACATTTCATAGGGCTTCTATTTCCATTTTATTGGCTAGAACTGTGCCCCTGGCCACTCTTAACTACAAGAGAGGCTAGATGAGTATATATGTAGCTGAACATATGAGGTCTTCAGAAAAAGCCCAGCCATTAGTGATATAATGAGAATGATTTGTGAGGCAATGCTGTCAGCTGGCAGCCAAGGAGAGTGGACTGGAATGTGCACTCATGAACAATGATAACTTCACTGTACTAGTCAGTGGGTGCGATAGATGCCGTTTAGTGAGCATGTGTACTGTATGGCCACCACATTCAAAATGACCGATCAAGTAAAGCAGTGAATCTGCATCAAATTTTGCATTAAGCTTGAATATTTCCTCTGCAGAAACTATTCAGATGATTAAAAAGGTCACGGCTATGGGAAAGTGGTGATTGGTAGCTTCATCATGGCAATGCACCTGCTCATGCATCATGTCTCATGCAGAGTTTTTTGGTGAAACATCAAATTACTCAGGTGATCCAGCCCCCCTACAACCCAGATTTGGCACCCTGCAACTCCTGGCTTTTCCCAAAACTAAAATCACCATTGAAAAGAGATTTCAGACTGTTGATGAGATTCAACAGTCTGTTGATGAGGAAAATACGACTGAGCAGCTGATGGCAACTGGGAGAACTGTGTGGGGTCCCAAGGTGCCTACCTTGAAGGGGACTGAGGCATCATTGACCTATGCACAATGCTTCTTACATCTTGTATCTTCTTCAATAAATGTCTCTATTTTTCATATTATATGGCTGGATACCTTCTGGAAAGATTTCGTATTCCAACCAAGGCATTAGGATTCTGGTAGCAAATTAAAAAAGGAAGGTTGAATGTTGGGTGGATAACCAACAGTGTTTTCCATAGCAGAGAACGTGTTTATGCTTGGTAAGTGGTACCAGGATGGGTAGGTCTCCCTGAAACCCTGTTCAGAGATTTGAAATAATACTTTGGACATGAAGTTGTGCAGTGGAAAGAATACAGGGGGTCTCCATACTAGTACTGATGTTGTCACTACTTCCTATATGGTTTTGCTTAAGTTGCTTTAAACTTTAAGCCTCAACTTTATCTCACAAATGAAAATACTAATCTATGCCCTTAACATTTTAACACTAGCTACATCATAGAACTGTTGTTATGATATGAAAATACTTTTGCAAATATGACAGTTTATTCAGATGTAAAAGGATAATTAAAGAAGAGATAATTCAGCTTTCATGTTTTGGGAATGAAGAAAAATTGGAATGAAATAGCCATCTCTTCGAAATTAGAGGAAGTGAAAGGTCAACAGCTATTCCTCTAAATCTAATTTTTACCAATAAGAAGTTATTAATTGATGAAGTGGAAGTGACACCACAGGAAACAACCCCATTATCTCAAAGTAAATAACAGTCAGGTAGGTGGGCGTAGCCAGATGGAATTGGCTGTAGGCTTTATAACAAGTTCATAAAAAGAGAGGTCATGAGTCTGTGGCCTATAAGAATGCTCCTCAAACATTATGTGCCCACAGATTACCTGGGAATTTTATTAAAATGTCTATTGCAGTTCAGTAGGTTTGGGTGTGGCTTGCCAGTTTTGTTTTTTATTCAGTTTGACACCACCTTTTAACTGAACAGTTTAGTCTGTTTGCAATTATTGAAATAACTCATGTATTTAGGTATAATCCACCATCTAACTATTTGTTTTCTATTTGTACTACTTATTCTATTTGTTTTTCTCTCCTTTTCTAGATTAATGATTTTATTCCTCCCCCTTTATTAGCCTGTTATTTAATATTCTTAAACTTTTCCTTTAGTGGCTACTTTAGGAATTATAATATTTCTTTTTTATTTTTAAAAGTCTAATATACACAAATAATGTCCCTTTTTTATTATAAAATCTTTTATTACAAAATCATAAGCATGTAATTCTGTAATATAACAATATCACACTCAAGCACACCATATGAGATTTTAAGTGAAATGTTCAAATTAAAACTATAAATTATTATGCCCATATTATTACCCTACCAACCACACTCAAGTAGGCTTTACTTCTGCCAGGCCCTGTTTAATAGTAATTTTTCCATGACCTGGAACCATGAAAGTGCAGTAGAATATTTCAAGTCCATTTACTTCCCTTATTTTGTGCTATTTTTATTCCACATAATTTAAAATCTCACAGGCCTTATTATTATTGTTTTATAGAGTCAATATTTATATTCACCCCTCTACCCCATCTCCACACCTTCATCTAGTACCATCATCTGATTCATCATCCTGACTGATGAACTCTTCTTAGTATTATTTTAGAGTGGACCTGGTAACAATTTTTGAAGGACATTTTCACTGGGTATGAAAATCTAAATTGGCAATAATTTTCCTTCAGTACTTTGAATATGTCATTCCATTGTCTTCTGTTTCCAATGTTTTTGTTGAGAATAAAAAATTCAGTCTTATTTTTGTACTTATGAATGTAAAATAGCCCTGGCTGGTGTGGCTCAGTGGATTGAGTGCCAGCCTGTGAACCAAGGGGTCACTGGTTCGATTCCCAGTCGGGGCACATGCCTGGGTTGCAGGCCAGGTCCCTTGTAGGGGGCACATGAGAGGCAACCACGCATTGATGTTTCTCTCCCTCTCTTTCTCCTTCCCTTCCCCTCTCTCTAAAATAAAATAAATAAAATTAAAAAAAGAAAAAGAAAGTAAAATATCTCTTACCTTAAATGCTTTTCAGATGTTCTCTTTGGTTGTCAGCAATTCTTCTGAGTTTCTTAGAAATAGTTTTGTTATATTTATCCATCTTGGCCATCTATAGCTCTTCGTAATTCATGGGCTTGATATCTTCCATTTAATTTTGGAAAATTCTCAGTCATTATGCCTTCACATATTGCTTCTCCCCTATTCCCTTTTTTCTTTTATTGAATCCAATTGTACATATGAGAGAATGTTTCACGTTGTCCCATTTGCACTCCCATGCTTTTACCTGAATATTTTCTTCTAACCAACTTCCAATTCTCTATTCATCTATGTCTAATCTATTGCTGAACTCTGTATTAGTCAGAGTTCTCTAGAGAAACAGAACCAATAGGATATGGTTATCTGTCTGTCTATCTATCTATCTATCTATCATCAATCTATCTATCTATGAAGAGATTTACTATAAGGAATTAGTTTATGGAATTATAGAGGCAGTCCCACAATCAACCATCTGCAAGCTGGAGACCCAGGAAAGCCAGTGGTATAATGCAATCCAAGTCTGAGGGTCTGAGAACCAGAGGGAAACAATGATGGAGATTCTGGGCTGCGTCTGAGGACCTGGGAGCCAGGTATGCTGAGGCCAGGAGAAGATGGCTGTCCCAGCTCAAACAATTAGGCAAGAAGGGCAAATTCTTCCTTTCTCTGCTTTTTTGTTTTATGGGGATTGGCATCCACATTGGGGAGGGCAAACTGCTTTACTGATACCACCGATTCAAATGCTAATTTCATTCTGAAACACCCTTGCCGATACACCCAGAAATAATGTTTAGCCAACATCTGGGCACCATGTGATTTAGTCAAGCTGACACAAAATCAACCATCACCAACCCTTCCATTACATTTTTATTTTTAACTATTCTGACTTTTTTTTTGTTACAGAAATTTATTTTATTCTTTTGTTATAGTCTCCAGTTCTATGCTGAAATTCTGCTTCTTGTCATTTGATTTACTGGTTATATTTGTGATAGTTATTTTAAAGTGTATGTCTGATAATGACAATATCTGGATTTCTTACGTGTCTGCTTCTATTACCTGTTTTTCAAATTTCAGTTTTAGGGAAGTTTTACCTTTTTATGCCTGTTTATTTTTAACTGAGTGCTGGACATTGTAGAGTTAGATCAACATTCAGGATTATCTTTTTACAGCAAGGATTGCTGTAAAAGGCAGATTGACTTGGAGCAGATCACCTTATTGCTATCAGGTACTACAGTATCTCAAAGTCAGACTTCAGTCCTGGTAATGAGGGGATAATCTATTTCTGAGTCCCTCCCTCCCCTACCAACTGTGTGGAGGACCACAATATTGATATCCTCAGCCTTTTGAATTATTGAAATCTTTGTTCAACTTCCTTTTCAGCTGTGTTTTCTGATCACCTTTATAGCCTCTCAGCTTTTTCTTCATTAATTACTTCAGTGGGACAAGATCATGCTGATTTGGGGGTTTATTTCTTTGGGCTTCTTATTTTTTCAGGACCTAGGTTTGGTGAGTTCTTGCTTCAACGCTACTGCTTCAATACCTTCATCGTGTGGTTTTTATATTTCGTCCAAATTTTCTAGCTGTACTTGGGGCGGACATGGGGTTCATCCAATCTCTGCTAGTCTACCTTTGCTGGAAGCACACAACATCCAATGGTATTTGAAAGCTCTTTCTAATATACAGCCAGTGCTGGCAATATTGAGTTTAACAGTGCTCACTGCCAGAAGCAATGTTGAATCTCACTTTCACTTAGATTTTAGCCCAATAATTCCTTACTATCTTGTCTGTTTATCAATGCTTATGTCCTAGCACTTTGGTTGTTTTTACAGAGAGGGAGTCTGTCCCAATAATCTAGTCTGGCATATTACCCACATTACTTTTTACTTAGATTTTTATTTACATCTGTTTTCAGTTAACATGTTAGTTCCAGAAGGGCAAGAATCATATCTCTTGTTCATCCTTATAGTCCCTGACCCTAACCTACTGTTTGACAGAATCGGTGCTCAATAATTATTGAGTAAATGAAATTATATGGCTTTAAATGAGATGACCTGGGTATCTCTTAGCAGGTGTACCAGAACTGAAAAATATGAAGCTCACTGTTGTCAGTTTAAAAATGATTAAGTTCACAAAGATGAGATTCTGTGCCCTGGGGACATTAGTTCACATGAAGAAAATTCACAAGAAACTATAAATAACAACGTACCTTGATCATGTTTGATAGGAGACACAGTTCAATGATAATGAATACCTATTATATTTCTAGTTCCCTTATCTTTTGGTACTTGGCTTCTGTCTTGTTTTTAATGTTTTTAATAATTTTCTGTGTTATCATTCTTGTATTTTATTGTCTTTATTTATACTTCCCCTCTGGAAATAGAAGGAAAAAGAGGCAAGTATGTAAATAAATAAAAATCGATATTATGTGTTTACAAAGAACAGTCTCATACAAGTAAGTCTATGCAGAAGATGAAATTACAGATCAGAGGATTGCTGTGGTAAAAACAAATTAGAAAGGGGAAATTCAAGTTTGCCAAATACTTACTTTCAAGCTACTAAAGTAGATCTTTTTCTATTCTGTGATCTTTAAAGGTCATTTAGCGTCAAGACATCCTTTACCCCGGGACAGTGTGAAAGAAACTGAAATTTAAGAAATTTTGGTTCCTCATCTTTTCTTCTGCTAATGTTACCAGTTCTGGAAAAGTCTGCTATTATATCACTTTGTGAAATGTTACAATATTTAAGATTACAGTCTCTGTTAAAATGTAACAAATGTAATAGTGGCTATTTCCTGACAGACCGAGAAGTGTCTTATTTTAAAAAACACCCCTTAATCACTCTGTAAAGTGGGTTCTTTAACGATGTTTCTCATATACCTTATGTAGGACTTGGTCATTTTAATTATAGAGATTTGTTACTAGGGGGTCTTAGATCTTCTATTTTCTTTCCACCACATTTGACATAACTTGAGGTAATACCATGTCTTCCCATTTAGGCCAAGCTAACAGAAGCCAACACAAACAATACCATCTCCAAACAATACTAAACAAAGGGTAATTATTATTTTTAAATTTTACTAAAAATATTTTGGAGATCAAACCCTTGTTCAAGGTATCATTGACACCAGTCAGAATGGCCATGATAAATAAATCAACGAACAACAAGTGCTGGCAAGGTTGTGGAGAAAAGGGACCCCTAGCGCACTGTTGGTGGGAATGTAGACTGGTGCTGCCACTGTGGAAAACAGTTTGGAATTTCCTCAAAAAACTAAAAATGGAACTGCCTTTTGACCCAGCATTTCCACTGCTGGGATTATACCCTAAGAATCCTGAAACACCAATTCGAAAGAACCTTCGCACCCCAATGTTCATTGCAGCACAGTTTACAATAGCCAGGTGCTGGAAGCAACCTAAGTGCCCAACAGTAAATGAGTGGATCAAAAAACTATGGTACATTTACACAAAGAATGCTACGCAGCAGAAAGGAAGTAGGAACTCCTACCCTTTGCGACAGCATGGATGGAAGTGGAGAGCATTATGCTAAGTGAAGTTAGCCAGCCAGGCAGTGAAAGACAGATACCATATGACCTCACCTAAAAGTGGAACCTAATCAACAAAACAAACAAGCAAGCAAAATATAACCAGCGACATTGAAATAAAGAACAAAGTGACAGTAACCAGAGCCAAAGGGGGACGGGGGATACAGGGGGAAAAGAAAGGGAAGCATTATCAAGGAACATGTACAAAAGACCCATGGACAAAGCCAGAGGGAGGAAGGATTGATGGTGGGAGGTAGGGAAGGGTGGGGCTGGGGAAAGTGGTGGTAGGAAAATGGAGAAAACTGTACTTGAACAACAATGAAAAAATAAAAAAAAATTAATTTTACTAAAAATATTTTGTGTAACTTTTTTTAAAAGTTGGTTTTAAAAAGTTTATATGGACCCTGGCATGGTAGCTGAGTCGATTGGAACGTCGTCCCAATACACCAAGGTTGTGGGTTCGATCCCCAGTCAGGGCATAAACAGGAGTCAACCAATGAAAGCATAAGTAATAAGAGGAACAGCAAACCAATATTTCTCTCTCTCCCCCATCCCCTTCTCTCAAAAAAAAAACCAAAAACAAATCTTAAAAATACTTTGTGTACCATAACAGGTGCTAGATTATATAGAAAGCGATCAGACATATGTTCCCTAGGAATGTATAATCTCAAAAGGGAAATGATGTATGCAATAAAAGGACAGCAACAATAGGGGGTTTAACACAGACATCTCTCAAAGATCAAGAATTGATACTGCAGAAAGGCAAAGGATAGTTTCATTTGTGGCACAAAGGGGACTAGGCAGAATTTCACATTTGGACAAACTGGGTAGGGGAAGGGAGCCTTTCTGAGTAGTGTTGACCTTCATCAAACGGGATTTCCCTAGCTTCCCAAGTCGCAGCCACCCTGAACTAAAGCAGAAGAGCGTGCGGTATGTGGGAGAGGCCCAAATGAAATAGCCCTGTGCAAAACACGAGCACATTTCCTTAGAACAATCTTCCGGCATCGTGAAGCAGTAGGGAGAGATGAGGGCTGGCCTTCTGAGGTGGACAGCAGAGCATTTTCGCCCATTTGGACTGCATAAATGAAAGGGTAGGGTATCTGCCTTCTCCTGAGAAGAGCAGTAACCGGTACTAATAATGTACTCAGCTGACTTTTCTAACCATTCACATAAGCATCCTTCTGGTAAAGAAAATTCAGTAAAATTCAAATGAGCAACCCGTCAGCAAAAAACTGTGGCTGACATTATTAATCTTCCAAACTACCTAGATCTATCACATGCATAAAAACTCATCATTGGGCACTTGTGGAATAGGTATCCTTCACTTAAAGGAATGGTCACTGTCAGCAAAGTTTGAAGTGCAGAGACTTTCCATCAAATCAATCTTATTCTCCCATTGATTTCCATTACAAAATCTGAGATGCATTCTGCCGTTAAATCCCATTAACTGCGTACCAAACCCTTTGGAAATGGCATGTTTAAAAGAAAAATGAAATTCTGATAAAACATTGACAGTGATATTTAAGATATTAATAGTAATGCTGTACTGTATTCCACATGTCAAAACAAAAAATGCTCAGGATAAAACATAATGTAATCCTACAAACTGTGCCTTGAATCCTGCAAAGGGTAATAATTCCCCAAACATTAGTGTCTTAATTTCTCACTAGTTCCACTACTGTCTTGGCATTTCCATCATTATATAGCCAAAGGAGTTTTTCTTTTTCTTATTTAAAAATATTTTCTCATTTTCTACTGGCCTCTTTCCCAAAATCTTTGTCCAGAACCCCCTGCCTAGCTTGTGATGCTATTCTTAGATGGGGAAAATTAGCAAGCCAGGCTCAGTCACAGTGGTTTATTGGGTCCTAAGCCGGGAACCTCGCTGAAGGCAAAACTGGCAAAACTGAAGCTGTCTTACTACGAGCACATGAAGAGAAGACAGTGCTCTTTGGAAAAGACAATCAAGGTGGGAAAAACGCATGAAGCAGGAAAAGAGGAGACGAATATGAGATGGATCAGCTCCTAAGAGAACCCACAGGCACGAGTCTACAGGAATTGAGCAGGGCTGCTGAGGACAAAACATTGTGGATATCACTCATTCATAGGGTCAGCAGGAGTCAAAGCAGATTCAGTGACACATAACACACACACTCCTGGGATCTGCCCATCAGCGGAACAACTGGGCATCTCCTGGAAGGAGTGCTGCAGAGGGGAGCGGGGATCTCTGAAGGCTGCACTGGACACTTACTTCGGAGACACAGTACTACCATCCGACATTGGTAATGAGTCCGTGTTTACCATTTTATTTTCAACCTAGGCACTTGCATAATCTATGTTAAATGATGAAATGTTTTGTACAATATATGTTGAACGATTCAATTTAAACAATAATTTTGTTCTAAATTAGAGGATAGTAACACTTCTAAGTGCTGGTAGCTCAAGCTGGACCTCAGATACTAGCCTCCACAGGATTTAGGCACCACAGGTCATGAATGTCCAACATTCTAAGGTCTGGGCAGGACATTCTAGAGAGTAAACTTTTGCTGAATTCTTGAATTCCTTACCCTTATTATTGTAGGAAGTCAATTTTATTAAACAATAGACTACTCGAGTCAGAGCACCACGCCCATCATCATCGGTGCACCCCAGCACCCACCCCAACCCCTTTTGTATGACACGTTACAACGCAGAAGTCAACATTCAGGGGTGGATTTAAGATTTTATTAAAAAATAAATGTTTACTAAACTATAACATACCCACGGAATTCTGAAAAGTCAATAGCGAGATTGAGATGTTTTCTGGAGATCAGCAGGCTACCTGCCAAGAGTTTTTGGTTAAATCACCAAGACCGAGAGGATTTTCCCTCCCGTCGTATGTCCAGAAATCTCAACAAATCAGAGTCTCAAAATTGACACACACAGGGAGTCAGATCCATGCTAATTAAATGCCCATGGAACACAGTTATAACTAAAATGTCTTTGTATTGACAATAACAACCAGAACTGTAACGATGGCCACCAGGCCCCCGTGGTTGTAACCAGCACATTCTTTCCCTGCAGGCAGAACAAGTGGGAAGCCAAATTATGAGCTGCCTACAGAACAAAAACAAAAGAAGATGTGTATTCTCAAGGAATATTTTATGCGGGACATGAGAGCCCTGATAAAGCTGCCACCTTTCTCTTCAATCATAAAACAACTCCCTAGTTTTATGGATGCATGTATGTCAGTGCATGTATGGCCACCTACGTTTTCCTCCAGATTCAAATCATGTCTCTCACAGACTTGGCTACCAACCTCCCCCTCTTTGACACTCTTGTTTTCTATGATACAATCAAAGTAGGCTCCCCAAGTTCACAACCCTCCACTATAGGAAGCTTGTGAAGGGAAACAAGCCATTACTTCATGAGAGTATTCATCAGTGATATAACCACTTATAAATCAGTCCCTCATTCAAACATCTCTTTTAAAACCCTAGATTCCCTCCCTCAACCCCCCATGGTGGCAAGCATTTACAACACAATGCAAATATATTGATTCCATTGCAAAGTGAAATTGCAAATCTTGCAAAAGGTGTAAGCTTTCACGAGGTCAGGGAAAGTGAAGTTGGTAAAGCAACTGGCAAATAGGAGCTATAGATCTAAACAAACAAACGAAGGTAAAGTCAACAGGGTTGATGAGTGTACTGATGCTTTAGAAGAGAAGAGAATGCTCTGAATATCAAAGAATTAATTGAGACTCTTGGGAAAACTTATGAAACCCTCAAATATTTTAATAAAACGATCCTCCTTTTGATTACGGTGTAAAAGTTGAATATGAAATAAAGCACGTTATAAGGTGCTTCACATTTTGTAGAAAAAAAGCGCCAGCAATAACCTCCTCGACTTAATATTTATCCATGCTATCTTAGGACATAGTTGTACTTATAACGTAAATTTTGATCAATATAGGATAGATTAAATGTATTTTAGTAGTGTTGAGTTTTATTTAAAAATAAAGTCCCCAGCAAACCTTTTTTTTTCACTAATTGCTCTGAAATTTGGCTCCTATTTTAAGTAGCTGTACTTTACGGAGGCTTTACCAGCGCTAAGCACACAGCGCTAATAAGGACTTCCTGTTACTAATGAAGCAGAGCTTTTCTAGTAGTAACTAATGCCTGGGTTGTGTCTGTTTACATATTAAATTTTTACTCTTTTGTTCCTAAAATATCCTCATCTCTTCATTCTTTGGAGGGGGTAACTTATTTACTCTTCGGTGTTTCCTACAGGATCGCTTCCAAAGGGTGGTATTATTAAAAGTAATATTAGTGTTTGGAACCTAATCAACAAAACAAACAAGTGAGCAAAATAGAACCAGAGACATGGAAATGAAGAACAAACTGACAGTGACCACAGGGAAGGGGGACGGGGATAACGGAGGAAAGAAGGGGAAGAAGGGTCATGTCAAAGAGCATGTATAAAGGACCCGTGGACAAAGACAAGGGGTGGGAAAGGGAGGGTTGAATGTGGGAGGTGGGGGTGGGTAGGGCATGGGAGAGTAATCGGGGAAAAATGGGGACAACTGTAATTGAACAACAATAAAAATAAAAATAAAAAAGTACTCTTTTTTTATTAGTGTTTCCAAAGGCAACTCGTGGAGAGGACACGGACTTTGGAGTGATCTTGGAGTCAGACTTATATTTGAATCTGCTTCTGCCATTTAATGGACAGATATGCTAATGAGCAAATTATGTGCCCTCTCTGAACTTTGGTGCCTTCGTTTGTGAAAAAGGAGCAATAGTAGCTCCCTCACAAGACCGTGGTGAAGGTCAGATGCAAACATGCGTAAAGTGCCATGTACAGAGAAGGCATTCAGTATGCAGTAGTTACAGCATGCTGTTTATTTTTGATTTGTTTGGCTGCCAAAGTTCCCTTGTGATCTTAATTTGCTGATTGATTTGTACACTCAGAATCTTTGCATGTGTTTTACTAAATATGACTAATATTGAAAATGTCTCTTTAGGAGTGCCTTATTGCGTAAATCTCTTAGAATGAATTCTAAAATATTCTATAAAGTTTTGAAAAAAAGTCATAATGAGGTTTTCAGGATTTACACTGCAAAATTTTGGTTGACTTCTTTGGCTGGTATTTACATGGGAAAAACCTCAATGGAAGCCCCCCTTCTCCACGTCCAAGCAATTTTTATAAGCAAATTTGACTCAAAAGCAAGAAACTCTCTCTTTTACCGCACAGAGAGTCCCACGCAGAGCACAGTCTTGAAAGTCATATGCTTCTGGATTTGAACCCTTGCTCAACTGCTTCTTAGTTGTGCGACCTTGATTGAGCAATATTTCTAAGCCAGGGTATCTTCATCCATAAAGCTGGAGATAATAAAAATACCTACCTCAGGGTTGTCATGAGGATGAAATGAGGCTTCACATAGAAAATGTTCACGTGCCCATACAGCCCAGCACATTGAAAGTACTTAGTAAATATTAACTATTATTTGTAAAATCTTCAAATTCACAAATTAACAGGTATGTCATGCTTTGTTCAAAAATGGTGATAGTGTAACTCACAAAAACAAAAATTAAGTCCACTTGAGTCTTAAACATCAAGTTGCAGGCTTTGGTCTTTTGCCTCTGGAGCTTCCTATATCTGAGTTCCTCTCCTTCCCCTACTAGTTCCCCAGGAACTTGGTTTCTGCTCTAGTGCTTCTCAATGGCCTCCTCCCTGCCCGCCCCCCCCCACACAAAAAGAACAGCATGGTGTACCCGGTGAGGAGGGGAGACCTTATTACAGATTTCCAAGGGGCTTCTACCTCCCCTCCTTCTCCAAGACTCTGGTAGTACCTCCATGGGTCCCACTCCTTCAGAAATTATTTTGTTTACTTAACTAAAGCCAGGGCATAACAATGGCTAACATTTGGTATTCACTCACCTAAGAGCACTAGAGACTTTATACTAGATGAGTTACAAACATTATTTTGACTCTTCATAACTACTAGGCAAGGTAGATACCACTATTCCTATTTCTGAGATGGGTAAGCAGAGGGTCTGAGCCAGTAAGTTGCTCAAAGTCACACAGCTATTAAGCGGCAGCACCAATGACCATAAGGATCAAGTTAATGCATTAATTGGAATGTGGTAGCTCTAAGTGGTTTTCTACATCTGGGAAAGGTCCATCCCGTCTTCCAGAGAGGAAGAGCTGCCCTCTCACACTGGCGCTAACACACGTGTGTGATACCATCATACTCGTATATGACTTTTAATCTTTTCATATCATTCATTACCTAGCACCACGTATGTATATACATAATAGTAAATGTACCGAGATCCTCATGCATACCATACATATACTACAAGAAATGCACCAATTATACAATGGATGCTGTAGGTCTGATCAACAGAATTCCAGATATCAAAAAGTAGATAAACTACACTCCCCTCGATCCCAGTAATTCCTGATTAATATCTCCTAGCAAATACTTAACTTCAAATTCTGCTTGTTTCAGAAAGTAGAAATCTGTCAAATAGTATGATACGGAGTCCCACATAGTCAGGAGGGAAAGCTGAGAAGGGTCATTAACGTGGATGTGTTTCTTCCACTACGACTAGAATTAAATGTCTCATCTCTGAATAAATAACGAATTCTGCAATCATTCCAAAAGTGGAAATTCAGCTCACAGTCCATTTGGGGGAAGCTTGAACTACACTAACCATTTAAGGTCAAGAAAACAACTGGTCAACCCTAACAATGAGCGCTGCGCAGAGTTTTCACCTAAGAAACACCAGGATCACTATCTATACATCTATATAGGCCAGCTCCAGAATACAATGCGGTTCCCCCTCCCGGCAGCCACCTCTCCCGAAGCTACATGGGGATCCAGGCTAACGCTGAACTCCCCTAGAAAGCTGACGGCTCCCGTCTGCGCCCTACGTCTACCCAGAGTCTCTCTATTCTTCTTAACACACACACACTCGAGCGAAATATCCCCTCCATGAATTCTAACTGGGAGTCGGACTTCTCGCATTGCCCCCGCTGGGGGGTCACAAAGAAAAGGCGGGTGGCAGCGGCTGCGCAAACCCGGGCGCTCGCGGGGCGGGGCTGCGCGCAGCGCGCCGGGGGCGGGCCCGGCCGCTCTCCGTGCGGCTCCCCTTTGTTCTGTTCCTTTGTGTAGCGCTTCCTTTCCTGGCGCTTGCTGCGCCTTGGTAGCTGGGGGGTGGGAAATTCTGAGGGGGCTTTTGGTGCCTTTTTCTTTTTTCAATTTACTTTTTAGTAAATGAGGATCTCCCTTGCACGGCCTCTCCCTCGCGGTTCCGCGGGTCCCCGTGCCTAGGACCCAGGTGGAATGGGAAATGTCATTCCCTCCCGGCCGACGGCTTTTCCGCCGGTCTACTGCCCTGCTCCTCCTGCAGGAGGCATTCTAACCCCGCATTCTGGACTGGCACCTCCTGGCCGGCCGCGTTCACGCCGTCACGGCGACACGCGACCCCCTCCCTTCCGAGGGGCGCAGGCACCAAGGGCGAGGATCGGAGGCCGGTGTTCGGCCAGCCTCTGGCCGCCCGGGCATCCCGGCTGCCGGCGAGAGTCGCCTCGACCCTCCCCGAGCCTCGCGCTCGCGCTCCCGCTCCCAGACCGCTGAGCAGCAGCCTCAGCCCCCTTATATAGCCCTCTAAAAATAGCTCGCCTCGCACCGCCTTGTAAGGCAGCAGGGAGATCCTCAGCGCGCCAATCCGCGCTTGCCGCCAGGGACAAGCCCCGCCTCGGACCCCGTTTTGCGCTACCCATTGGTTCTCAGTGACTTCATGAGCCTCCTGTTTACCTTACATGGTCACACGCGGCCTAATGGACGCCCTCCTCCGAGATCCCACGGCTGCGCGGAGAGCCGGGCAGTGGGAGGGAGTTTGGGGAGGGGGAAGAGCAGGAGGAGGAGAAAAGGAGGAGAGGGGGGGAGAGACTACAAACTAGCAAGGATGGGGTGGGGGTGGGGAGGGAAGGGAAGGGGGGTGGGGAGAGAAGCGATCGCGAGAAAAAAAAAATTGCAACCTCCCAAAATAAAGAGCAAAGATTGCATTAGGAGCGAACAGCGCTGCAGAAATAGATGGCAGCTTCGTGTCAGTGAGTTTGCATCCCCCTTCCTGATCCACGAGCTGGAGTGATTAGAGCCCTGGAAGGGGATTGTTACTCCCGTGGAGAAGTCCCCTTTTCCTGGCAGCCGTCTGCACTGTACACGCTGGATGCCTCTCTCCGTCCACCCCACTCTTTTCTCTCTCACCTTCTCTCGCCCTCTCTCCTGCATTGATTTTTTTTTCCTTTTTAGTTGACTGAAACAAAACAAAACAAAAGGGCCACTGGATGTCTGCCTTCTTGGGGGGTGAGCCAGACAGACTGACAAACAAACAGACCCAACTGTGTTCGGGGGAGGGTTTCTCCTCCCGTTTTGCCCGGCAGCAGCAGCATGGACGTGTTGGCTAGTTATAGTATATTCCAGGAGCTACAACTTGTCCACGACACCGGCTACTTCTCAGCTTTGCCATCCCTGGAGGAGACCTGGCAGCAGGTGAATGATTTAAATTACTTGTGTAAATTGTGTGGTGGCGGCGGAGACGCAGGGGCTGCGTTGGTGTGGGCTTTGGGTTTGAATTTTTTGTTTGTTTTTTTCCCCACTCTTTTTGGCTGTTTGTTGTTTAAAATGTTTTCGGAAACAGTCATCTGCGCTTTACCTCTCCACCCACCCCCTAACCCCTTAGTGTGCCGAGCTGAGCAGCCGGTCGAGCTGCCTGCGTTTCAGTCACCAACACACATCCTTGCGCCCACGTTGTCGGGCTCACTGTCCCCCAGCAGAGACCTGGCCCAACTTCTGGGGTTCGGAGGAGCCGAGAGGGAAGGTGGTTTGGGTTTTACGAGCCGTGGCTGACAGGATACCGCGCCTCTACATGCACCAGCTCTCCCTACTTGATACCTTAAATCAGGCTCATCTCTTTCAACTGGTACTGACAACGGTCAGATTGGGGGGTGGGGGTTAGTGTCAGTAAAGAATAGGAACTTGATTTTGAGATTAGAAGGTGGGCAGCAGCGAGAGGAGCCCAGTGACAAAAGATACTCAAGGCTTTCTGGAGGACGGGAAGATGTATCTCTGTAACGCTGAGCGTGCATTGTAGGTTTCTCCAGTGCAATGCCTCCAGAAAGAAAACACCCTCTATGTGTGTCCTTGTTTCCTTTTTGTGTGTGTTTGGGGGTCCCTCTCCAGTTAGACAGCACAACCTCCGACAAAGGACAGTGTGTGCTTCTGTGCCTCTGACTTTGTCTTAGAGGACTAGTTAAGAAACTCCTTGGGATGCTGAAGGGCACCCATGCCAAGTTGGCTGGGCGTCCCAGTGAGGGCAAAGTGGGGCTGGTGACAAGTTCACCGGGCTTTGTGAAGTAGAATAAAGTGCTGGTCAGTGAAAAGTGCTAGAGGTCTGCTGCGGAAACAGTGGTTTTCTCAGCAAGGATTAGGAGCTGACTAGGGGACATTCTGCAGGAAAGATGGTGTGTGGGAGGTGGGGGGGGGGCGGGGATGTAGGTGTTCTTTGAAAATTCTATAGTGTGCTCCAAGGAAAGTCCAAGAAAACGGTCGGGATTTACACATGGAAAGTGTGAACTCGCACAGTCCATCTTGGAGAAATCCAGTTGCCCTTGGGGAGGGCCACAAGAGGCTTGGTGTGTGGCTGCTCCTGTAACTTCTCTGCTCTGTGACAGCAGCTTGTTATGGCTAATGAACGGCTGATTTTCCTCTGCCAGGATTCGAAGCGGGGATTTGCCAGCTTGAGTCTGGGATGTAACAGTTGCTGCTTAGCGAGTGAGATTTGACTTTTGGTACAATTAGCCGAGTGGCAAAGCTGATCCTCTGTACCATTGTTACTAGTTGCTGCCGTCCCTTGATCGGAGGCTGCCAGTTTTCCCCCAGGTATTGGCCTCTGTTGTCTGTGTGACCACGCATGCCTTCCTGCCCAAGGATGCTGGCAGATATCCTTGACTTTGTCTCTAAATGCACACAGAGTTAGCACGTTTTCAGCATAAGGCATTTCTTCAGCGCACCCTTTCCGCATCCTTAACAAGGCTGTTTTATGAAGGGTCTCACTACGTCTTCTTACTCCTTCCATTTCACTTGCTAATTGAACCGAAATGCCAGAGTTTCATTTTCTGAAATAGCTGTCATTTCACACTGTCAGCCCACTGGTGTCAAATGGTTGGGTATTAACAACTGTCTAGACAGGTTAGGAAGGGAATCTGTTGACTTAGTCAGCCTGCCTCAGGCAGCTCTTGTTTGTGACTAACTGCTAAGCAGTGTTGGAGGGAAGAAAGTTGGCTTTATTTGTTACAACGTTCTCTCCTGATGAATCACACAACTTTGTTTTGGTTCAAGTTTTCACAGTAGTAAAGCCTGCTTTGGGGGAAGGCCTCTCCAGAGGAAACCTGCTTTTTTGCATCAGTTTGTATCACGCGGGAGAAAAATCTAGATCTGTAAAAAACATCATTGGTTTGATAATTAGGGAATGTATTAGATCTATTGTTTCCTCAGAAGCCTTCTCAGCTTTTCCTCATCCTCTCTTCTCTCTCCCGCCTCCACCCACCCCCTTCAAGGAACCTCTCTCGTAGATTCTATCAGCAGGAAAAGGAATTTTCAGCGCCCCCCCCTCCCCGCCCCCAGTGTCTTGCTTTAACTCTCTCCCACTGCCAGCTACTGTCATCATGAAACCCTTTGCCAAACTATGTCAGAGGCATACCCATAGTCCACACTGAAACAACTTGTCGGGAAGCACGCCGAAATAACATCACTCTCGAGCTTTCTGCTCTGGACTCTGTAGTCACAACTGCTCTATATAAAGGTGACTCTGACTCTTAAGTTCACACTGATGACAAAACCTCCAACCTCTCTCTTCCTTCCTCTCTCTCCCTGTCCCCCTTCCCCTTTCTGTGTGTCAGGAGGGGGGATGGTTATATGCAACTGTTGGTTCCAAATCAACCATCAGATGGTGAAATTTTGAGACTCCTTTACTCAAAAATGCTCAAGAAGGTTGCTACAAAGGAGCCCAGGCAGGAGGAAGTTGCTTCATGCTCTGGAGTAATCAGATTTTAGAGGTCAAATAAGGAGCAATTATTGGATGTTCTTCTGAAAGTGAATAGTGTACCTGGCCTTGAGGACATGAGCGAAATACAGAGATTCCAATAATCTGATTTGATTTTGTTTGTACAGAAAGAGTGGCTTGGATGATAAACCCAAGAACCTTTAGTGCATTTGAAAAATGTGGATGAACAGTTTGGGGATTTTATTTTAAACGTATGGGCTGGGATAACTGTCCTGCTTAATAATCAGTGACCCTGTGATGGTCCTCCTGTCACAGGGTCATATTTTGACATTGAGTTTTCAGGCAATGATGCCTTATCCACATACAGCTCCAACTCTGAAAATCATTGCTGGTGTAATTTTGAAATCCAATTGGACATCTTACATTAACTGCTCTCCATTCCTGGGCTCTGACTTAAGCACTCGGTCCAAGTAGCATCATCTCTGCCTGTCATATAACTGTAAATTACACTGTGCTTATGTGGTCTATTATTTTATGGAATTCAGCTGATGCCCAAGTCTTACAGCTACCAGCCTTAACCTCTTTGGAAACTTGCAGGAAAATTTTCCAAGAGCCATCTGAGCAAAAGTAGGAAAAAGTCAGAAGGATGACAGAAGCTGGAGTAGCTCATAGGGTACCACTTGGTGATGGATAAAGGGAGAGCCATTCATGAGTTTTATTGCCAATAGAAATCATGATTTTTCTGGACCCACTGTTGACTTTAAAAATAAAAAGGATTTGATAAAATATACTTGGTTGTTTTTCTTCAGGAAGCTACAAAGACTTAGAATTTGGATATACTCTTTATACCCAGCCTGCTTATTTCAGAAGTGCAGGTCAAGTAACGGTGTCTAGGTGTTGTTTGCGTTTAGCTCTGCTTCATGCCATTTCGTGGCATGGTGTATCTACTTGAAAACTCTTATGGAATTATGCTTGTTGTTAATGCTGATTCATAATTGGCAGATGGGGTCAGTTTCAGGCCTCCTTTTTGCTCAGAGAAAATTTTCCACTGCTACTGGAAACAAATAAATAAATCATAGAACATTCCTCCCTCCTCCCCCATTTCCCCATTGTTTTAAACTAATGGCATACTTGGCTACTGTAAGAACTAAAACATCCCCATAAGACTGCAATTTCATCTTGGTTTCAGGCACCCTGAAACACTTTTACAGGCCTTTGGAATGAGGCATCTCTAGGGGACAACCTACAAAAATGGTTGCCTTCCAAGAACAGCCTCATGGTACAGGGGATGGGACTGGATCTGTGAGCTACGTTGCTTCTCCCTCTATATGGTGAGCCTGCCTTTGCACACTGCCTTCTATAGGCCTGAGCGGCCAGGTGCTGTCTCAGCCAGAAAGACAAAGCGAACTGGAGGGTCCCTGCATCCGCAGGTTTGCCTCTTTCCCCAATTTGCAGAAACCCTTGTCATGAATTAGAATTTCTTGGCAACAGCACCACCCAGGGAAATTTGTAGACACAAAGGAGCCTTGCTAACCACACTGAAAGGATAAAATAGCTGGTCCTTTTTTTTTTTAAATATGATTTGTGTGCTCTTCAGTTACCATAAGTCAATTTTTTTTTTTAAACACTATCTTGGTAGATGGAAAAAAAAAATGAGAACTGTCCCTGTTACCCAGATTTTTCTGTATAGGGATGCAATCACTACATAAAATGTTAGCTTTACAAATGAAAGCACATGTGAATGCAATCAATCACATACTTAGCCTTTCTTTAAGATTCATTTCCATGTCCTTTTTAATAGATACATCTTTGTGTAGGTGTAGGGGCTCTCAACCATCATTCAGTCCACCTGTTTGCAGTTTGGTATTTTAAATGTTACAATGCAGATATTTTTACTACGTCCGTCTTTAGTGGGTGGGGGGATATAAAGGAAGTGGTGACTTCTTTGTTCTCCATGAAACTCCCACCCCCACTTCTTACCCTGAGGAGAATGTGATGTTGGGGTCCAATCCATTTAAAGGGCAGAGCAGAAGATGCACTGTGACAGGCTTAGCCTGAAATGATTTATGTGTGGGTATGTCAGAGACCTTCAGCCTTCAGATGTGGGCTCTCGCTCCCTCCCAGTCCATTCTAAATATAAATGCCAGTGGGGGCTATTTGCCTCTCCACTTAAATGGGAAGAGTTTAGAGAGGGTCCTAATGGGGCTTTTAGTAGCCATTCTTTTATAAATCTTCAGATTCTTCTCCCTTCAGAGAATTCCCGTATTTTAAATTTTGAGTACAAGAAGACATTGCAATCTTCTTTAATCACTCTGTGTCTGTTGGGAAAAGAAGAATGCATTTTGCTCTGGCCAGTCCCAACTGGCTCATTTCCGTAGAGCAGCTGACCACATGCGTTAGTGGGTGCCCCCTATTTTGGCAGTCTGTAGTAGCGTGCAAGGGGCTTTTGTCCCCTTTGCTGGACCCCAGGACTGGCAAATGCAGAAGCAGCCTCTGTGATTCTGGTTCACTCAGTTCTATCAGTTAGCATGTGTGCAGGAATTGAGATTTGCTGAAAGTTTAGGACAGCTCCCCAACTAAACCTGCGTGGTGCCCGAAGGGTGAGGGTGGAGATTTGTCTCTACAATAAATGCCCTTGCTTTCCCAAATCAATTGAGTGCTTGCTTTGCATAAACAGGTGGAAACATTTTAATGCAAATTGCCGAATCTTACCAAGTACAGTGTTTAAGAAACTCTCCAACTGCTAGTGCTGTTAAACTCACTGAACAAGTGACAGTATCTAATCATTAATGTCACGGGTAACATTGACAAGTTCAGAAACACTCCTCTGCCCAGTTACATTGTGTGTTATCTTGGAACATCTGCATGAGAAAACATCTTTATTCAATCTAGTGTAAGAGTCCCCGAAGTAAAGTATTCCTGTTAAGAGGACATGCTTTTACCTGAGATCGACTGTCATCCTGCTCCCCTCCCTACTTTACCTCTGTTTTCTGCTGCTTATTTGGAGAATTGTTTTTATTGCCTTGAGTCCCTTTTGTTTTCCTCACTTGGTATTTTGGCGTGACCCTGAGAACTTGGTCCTGCTAAGTGTATTGTGTCCGTCGCAGTCTCCCTTAGAGCAGCTCCGTGCTGCCTTGTCAGCCACATGTGTGATGTGTACACGTTACAGCGGAGCAGCAGTGGCCTTGGAATGTGGGCCCAGGGTCAGCCTGCTTGAGATGTGAGTGACTTCTGATTTCAGAGTGAAGCCATTCCTGATTGAGCTGGGAGGTGCAGCCAGTCACACCTTGTGGGATTTTCTCTGTTTATATTAAAATATGGAAAATATTTCACAGGAAATACCTCATTTCTTGATTCTAGTTATATGCAAAATACTGTTTGGGTGATGCAAAGTTGAATTGGGTCCGGATTCTGTCTTGACTCCAGTGCGGGAGAGTAAGCATGTTCAAAATTAAGCAATACAAAATTAGAATATAACTGCCAAGAAAAGAAGTTTTAAGTTCTCTGGGTTTTTGAACACTTAACTGTGCCTGTCTCTATTTACCCACATTGTTATAACCATGTTTATAAAACATGCTTGAATTTTACCAAGTTCTGTTGTGCTTTTAGCTAATGGCACGCGGTGGGCGGGGGTGGGGGTACTGGTGGCCCTTTTAGGACAAATGAGCATACAGCGTGAGTACATGTCTGTCCATAATGGCCAGGAAACAGCGTCCATGTCTGTGCCATTCGGAAATGATTAGAGGTAATTAAAATAATTAATGTAGAGCCATATGCAATATCTATTTCTGAATATGGGTTTATTGACATTTCCTGAGGGTCATGTTGAAAGTCAGGCCCCAGGCCTTGCACCAAAGCTAGGAGCATAGACTCTTAGAATTTCATATCCTAAAAGGGTCTTGGTTTCCTCAACTCCGAAACATTAGGGTTGTCCCGAGTGATTTGTTAAAGCCAGAGGAGACTTTCAGCCCTCCAAGTTCTCTTGGCTGTTATCACCAATGGGCCCTGGATGCCCGAGTCAGCTCACTTGCTTTTCATCACCCTGTGCTGAATATACTTTGAGTCACTCTTCATCCTCCTCCTCTCTCTCTCTTTCCTCTTAAAGGGAGGCAAGAAAATCCCTCAGACTTTGGACAGTAATAGTACATGGAATTTTGGAGTTGTCTGAGCCCTCAATCAATGTCTTGGAGAAGACTTATATATGTAACTTAATCCCTTTTCCACTTTTAATACTGTGTGGTAACCTGGGAAATGTACACTGCCCTGAAAACAAAACAAAAGCCCGCATTACAACTCAGGTCTTATAAGAAAATGTGCTGTCACTTAAATAACAACAAATGGAAGAGGAGTTAAAGGGAGGGCGTAGTGAGAGCGTGGGGGGGACTTGGATGGACGGTAGAGCTGCGGTTTTATGTAGAAAGCATCAGATGTGAATGGCTTTATCTCTGACACCTTTCCAACAGCAAGCCTGCCTGAAACTGTAACGACAATCATGGACCAATTCAGAAAACTCTTTTTGGAAGTGTTTTTTAAATTTCTCGAGAGGATTGGCTGGGCAGTGAGGTGGTAATGTCTTACAAATTTAAACAGAAAATACTGAATGTTGTGATAAGCAGTTGGGAAGAAAAGTCAGCTTCTGTGAGGTTTTTAGAAAGTCCTTTTTGGGGCTGGAGGATGAAGCAGGTCTGATGTTCACAAGGTCCCTAGTGAGGAGAGGAAATGTCGGACTGCTCTACATTCCTTCGCCCAGTGAATTTTTGCCCGTCTCTACCCAGTCTCTGGTGCTTAGAGACGGTGAAAATTCTTTGTTGGAAATTGTTTCACAAATCTGTTTCACCACTAAGATCTCTGAAATGGAAATTTCCATCCCAAATGGAGGCTACTTGATTTCCTCAAAGCTATAATCTGCATCTCTAACTCCAGATGTTTTCCTGAGTTTCAGGCCCACATGGGAGGGACAGCATGGTGGGTGTTCGAGCTGTCCCGCGATCGCTTCCACTGCCCGTGTTACGAAGCTTGAACTCATCGACGTTTCCCTTCCTTCCCGGCTTCCTGATTTCTTGTATTGACATGAGCTTTCCTCCTGTGATCTGGGCTTGAAGTTTCAGTGGCCTTTGGCTCCTCTTTCCCTTGCATCTGATCACTTGAAAACTCCTATCGATTTGGCTCCTCCCATATTTCAAGGCCTTCAGCTTTCCGCACCTTCTGCCACTGCCTGAAGGCGGCCCCTGTGGCCTCCCCTGGACTTTCTACTTCCATTACCATGGCTCCAGGTTGTGAGTGGGGGCCCCTTACGCAGAGGACGAGGCCGGACTTCTAAGAGTTAAGCTGTTCCAAGACTAGATTTAGAGATAGTTTACATGTTTGCTCTTTCATGTGTCACAAAGGCCATCCAGATGGATGACTGTGTTTTTCCTGCTTCTGTCTTTATTTGTGTCATTTCTGGCAGCCTTTTCCTTCTTCTTCCCTCTTCCCCTCTGATTCTCTTTGTCCAAATCCTACCCATCATTTAACATGGTTGCAACATCTTCCAGGAAACTTCCCCCGCCCCTTCCTCAGCCAATAATAATTGCTACATTACAACGTTCTTGTGTAGAACTTTTTACTTCCTCATGATGCTTTTCAGTTTTGTCTTATAATATAGCTTTCATTTTTCTTTTTTTCTTTTTTTCCTGTTGTCTTATTTTTCCAGTTGGGTTGTATGATTTAGAGCAGACTTGATGCCTTAGTTATAATTTTGATGATAAACTTTTGATATGAAACCCAGCAGGTTTTTAGAGAGCCTTGTGCGAGGCATTCCATGGATAATGATTATCATTTGACTTAAGATTTGCCTATGTCTGTAGAAATGGTATTTTAACTGTGGGTGCACACCAGACCAGTTAAAACAGTATCCATTTGGGTAGAACGGATAGCCATCAGTGGTTTTTAAAGCTTCTGGGTGATTCCAACATGTCACCAAGTCTTTTAGGTTTAATATTATGTATATCAGAGTTGTCGGTGCCTACTCCATTTATGGAAAGAGTTCATTTCTCGTATAACTTGAACCTAAGTGTAACAGGGGTGTATAAAAAAGCAGGACAGTGCTGGTGGATGTAGTTCATCTAGCTCCTTGATTACTAGTGACTGCCCAAGTGTTATTTCACCCTTTTCGTTTTGCTTTCCCTTACCCTGAAGTGTCTGATGCAGCCCCATTTGGCTCACATTTCCTGTGACCCACTAGAGGTTTGCTTAACCTGGTCAAATTCTGTTTCTGGTACCTTTGTGGTATTGGGCATTAAACTCCAGCCATGCTGTGCTTCAAATAATTCATTCTCGGAAAGCCCTCGACCATGATTTTCCACTTACCTCAGCCTGCGCTGTGGTTTTAAAAGGATGGATGTGTGTATGAACATGTGTTGGTTGATTCCAGATCGGCATTAAGTAGTAGCTCTCCCTCTTTGTTACTGACCTCACTGTTTGGAAGTAGACTCCATTTATAAGGAATTTCAAAGGAACCACGCTACTAGTAAGAGGAACAAAAATAAACGGGAAGAATTGCCGCTGATGACATTCAGGCAACGAGGCTGCCTCCCCATCCGTAGAAGGCTTAGCTCTTGTGGTAATGACCGTGGGCATGTGGTGATCCTCACAAAGAAGCCTTAGAAATGCCTCTATTTCAAACTGCTATGTTTGCCAAAATGTATGTACTATAGTTACATCTTTTCATCTGTAAACTGTCTTTGATGGGGGTATGGTTGGCAAGAAAGAAACATCATGAGAGGAGCTCAGAGCTTAGGGTGCAAGGATGCCTTTTGGAAAGCTCAGTCCAGCTGTGAAAACGGCAATTAGCCGGGCAGCAGTGGCTCTGGAAGGGAGTGCCTGCCTGCTCGTGCTCTCGATCCTGTGCTCACCCGCACCTTCCAGAGCCCAGCGAGCAGGAACCCAATGGAGTGGTCATAGTATCAGCTCTTATTTTTGGAAAGGCAGCAAATTTGCTCAGTGTACAAAGGAGTGGAAATAGATTCCTCCTACTTCTACCATTTGAGCTTTGTTGTTGGTTCATTTGGTCACCGTTAGACCCTGTTAATAGAGCAGAGTTCCTGCCCATGACGGTGAAGGATGGCTTCTATGAGCAGGCCCCAGTGCAGAGCTGATTCTCCTGGGAGCTACCTGAGGCTTCGTTCATTGTCAATTTGAGTAGCTTGCTCCACTATTGCGTTCCAAGGGTTTGTTCAGCCTTCACCTGTGCATTTGCTTATCTATGTTAAGGTTCTCACTTTCTTTAATATGGACCAAGAGATAATTCCTCTTGTTTGCTTATGAAAGTCTAATAAACATCTGTATTGAGCTTTTGTTCTCAGGCTTAGGGTGTTTTGCTCACAGTCTTGTCATTGGCACATTCCTTCTGTAACTAAGGAGTAGGCAGGTCACAGAAATTCCCTTTCAGAAGTGAGAAACTTGGGGCAGAGAAAGATTTAGCAAATTGTCGTAATGTGGCTACAAAGCAAATAACTTGCAAAACCAGTGGTGGAGCACAGTCTCCTCTTTCCACTCGGCTGATCTTCCTATCCTCATAATAAGCATCATCATAATATCCAATATATGTACATCGAATACTTCCCAGAGGCAATATTTTTTGAGCACCTTATATTCAGCATTTCCTTCAATCCTCACAGCTGCCCTGTGTGTTACATATTCCGTTTACTCCATTTTACAGGTGGAGACATTGAGGGCAGAGGTATTAAAATGGCTTGCCTAAAGTCACACAATGTGGAAGTGGCTGAGCCAGGATCCAAACCCAGGCAGTCAGCTCAGTACTCAGAAATTTTACATTTCTGCTCTCCTAGTTAGGTAGGAGGCGCCAAGGCAGAAGCCCAAGGTCATGACCTGGCAACCAGTGGACCTGTAGGGATTTGAACAGCTCTCTGGTGTTTTCACTAGGCCTTGGATTTCTCATTTATGAAAAAAACCCAACAAACTAGACTCTGCTAAATTTCCTTAAAGTCACAGTGTTTTTAGTAGTCAGATTACTTGGAGGTTTTGAAATAAGGCCGACCTGGAACCTCGAGAAAGCCACGTAACATCTTTGGGCCTCATTCCGTCACCTGTGGAATGGAGTTAATAATGCCTCCATGTTAGCTCTCCCTGTCCTGTGTCTGGCACATAGCATCCACTCAAAAAACGTTCTCTCCTTCCCCATTTTCAACTATTCTTCCTTCCCCCAATGTTCTTTTTCTAAATAGTATTAACTTGTCCCTCTGAGACCCCAGTGGTCCGGGAGTATCTAAGAGAAGGTGCGTGATGGGAAGCTGGGCAAGGGAGTGTGCCGAGCATTGGACATGGTCTCCCTTCATTCCTCCACAGGAGAAGCTCTCATGAAGTCACTTGTACTTAGAACTGGAGAAGGACTAGCAATACCCATCAGCCCTAGAAACTGGCGGTAGTTTCGACATCCTTAGAATTTGCTTGGTCTGTTCATGCAAATATCCAACCCATTCCGTTTTCTCTCTCTCCAGTTTTACTTATGACTGACTTCTCTAAACTTTTTCCAGTATACTGTTATTTTTTTTAAGAGCCGGAATTAGGCACATATAACATAATACAGTGCCGGTTACTACACCTGCCATTCCTGCCTTACCTGATGACTGCGCTTACAGCAGCTTATGAGAGTGAAGGCGGTTTTATGAGATCTATAAATATCTCAGATAGGATTTTTATTTCATTTTCCCCCTTCAAATAAGACATAATGGAAGCACTCACACACACAAGGAATATTCTTTCCATGATAAAGTGGGGCGTTTTTGAATTGGCCTCTGAAAAGCAATAATTTGATGTGGTTGTTCGTGTTGGGAGTTTTATGGGGGAGGGGAAGAATCATGCATATGCTGCTATAAAACTCAAAGATCATTTCCTCACAGTGAAGGGTTAGCCCAGCACCTATGGAGAGATTTATTTCCGAGATGCCAGGCCTGTGTGCGGGCTGCATTCCCTCCTTCTGAGGAGTGTGTGTTTGTGTTTTCTTAGATACATAGAAACCATGGGAGGCAAGCCATGGCTGGCAGGAGGGGTTCCCTGGCAGAATGTGTCCAGTTCTTGGTCTAGTTCTTGGTCTAGTCTGCTTCCAGCTGCCCCAAAGGATGGTGTTCTCTGCCCTCTCCGTGCTGCAAGGGTTTTCTGGGAAGATTTCGCACCACTTAGTAGTACATCACAATGAGACTTTTGCCCCCCTGAAATTCCACTTTAAAAAAAGAAGTCTTAAGTTATCCAATTAAAAAATCTATGCATTAACTAATACCAAGAAATAGAAAGTTTTTTTTGTTTTTTTTACCTTACTCATTGAAGAATACCTGTAAGAACCTCTGAACTTGTAACTTAAAAAAATACACATTTTTAAAAACAAGCAGTGAGGGCTCCAGGTACCTCACTTTTCCTGTCTGTGAGATGGAAATCAGGAGCTCCATTTGCCATATCTTACTCAGGGCCATTATGACAAATTTAACTGCAGATTTAACTGTTGTTTTTGAAAAATTGGATATCTGACTCTGTGACTACTTAGACTTTTTGTTTGTTGGTTGGATTTTGCACAACCTCTCCTTACATAAACCTTCCCCCAGCTCTCAGTAGCTTTGTTTTTAACTAGATGATAATTCATCTAGTTAAGAATAAACCATGTACGTTTAGTACATCTGAACAGATGATTTTTACCTAATGTTGTTTAATTTTTTTCTATTTAACATCATCTCAGTGTGTAACATAACCCTAGCACTTTGGCTCTGCTACATGTACCCACACTTCGGTGCTTATCATCAAAAGATGCGACTTCGCCGGTCCTCAGGGTCCTCGTGTGTATTGTGGGGTAGAGGTAGGAACTGTTAAATGATCAGAGACACAAACAGGAAGCGCCTAGGCTGAACTGGCTGAAGAGGTGTTTTATTTGGCCAGCATACATGTTTCAATTTTCTTTTTAACTTGAACGCTTTTAGACAGATCATGCACTCTTCAATTAACCTTATCCCCACTGTTTCCACCTTGCTTCGTTTCTGATCTCTGGTCTGGTAAGCATGCGTTTGGATTTGTGACCCTCAGACTGGAAGCTCTCTAAGGCCTCTTCTTTTCCACAGTGCTGCGACTTGGGGACAACCTTTATTTCTCCATCACAGCCTTAAGGTGGCTTGCTTTCTACTCCCACCCAGAATCTGTGTTCAGTTCTTTTTAGATTTCTGTGCCTTGTTGAATGCCTTTGTTTGGGACTCTATTTTATAAAGCAGCTTCCAAATTACAGCTCAATTTCTTCCAGTCATCCAGGTTCTGTTGTAGATCATCGAAATCTGGGATGGAAGAGACCATCTGGTTTATCCCCCTCCCCGCCTGGGCTGAGCAGTTGCTCCAGAGCATGTTCATTCCTTATTGGTCGGTGTTTGCAACATTTTCCAATTTGGAAACTGACTCTTAAGTTTCCTGAGCATACAGCCTCTTCTTGGTCTAAGCGAGAACAAATGGGACAGTACCAAACAAAAAGTTTTTTTGTGGGACCGCCCTCCTTAACAAGTGACTGCTATTGTCATGGTTTCTTTTGTCATTCCCAGAGACCCAACTGGTCAGCCGTGAGAAAAACTCTTTTTTTGTGTGGAAGGAAAACCTGTAACCAGTTCTGAGGTTTCTGAGTCTGACGTGGAGGCATGTTGTATAGAATTCCATTAACTGCTTTCACTACTTATTTTTTGTGGAGCTGGATTTTATATGACTTGTTTCACTGAGGAAATGATGCTTTTTGTGTGAAGAACTCCAGGGCATTATAATAAAGTACTTTCCTGAGGCTCAAGTAATTTGCTTTCTTCCTACCCTCGGCCCTCAGATACTGCCAGCAAGACACTTGGCCTTCATTTTCTAATGCTTTCAGGATGCTATTCTACATTAGGGGGTGTTTAAAAAATTTTTATTCTTTTTTATTGGCTACCTTGTATTACTCAGGATATCATTTAGGTTGACCAGATGGTGCTTTTCAGGGTCATTCTTTTCCTGTTAAAAAAGCCATTCCTTTGAATTACTTGCTGTTGAGTATTCCTTTTTGTTTTCTCCAATCTGCAATTCCTTTTTTTCATTTTAAATACTTCTGAGTGCTAAGTAAAGGTCCAGGGTCATTACCTTGTATGCGTATGTAAATTATTTATAAAACTAATAACTGTTTATCTTACTATATGAATTAGCTGCTATTAAAATATTTCTCACAGAATACTTCTAAAAAGGAGGGACGGAAGGAAGCAAAGGAGGAAGGAAGGAAGAAAGGAAAAGGAAAGGAAGGCAGAGATTATGTGGACTTGCATAGTTTTCCTGTGAAAGAGAAGCAGAACGCAGAGCATTTGTCTTCCTACCCAAGGTGCTCCTGCCTTCTTTTTTCTGTTACTTTTACAACCATGATCTCTTTCCTATGCTCCCTAGTTAGAGACTAGGATTTTACAAATATTAGAATTGGAGGACCACTTGACACCTCATGGCAATCCCTCCTCCCTTTGTGGATAACCTGCCTGAGCTTTAGAGATCATTATTCCAAGCCAGTATTGGGCCTTCAAGAATTGGGGACCCCTTTTCAATATTTGAGACATATTTGCATGTTGACACAGTACAGCATGGCTCAAGGCGATGCTTCTTAAAGGGTGCCCCACCACGTTCTTCATGAGCACAGCGTTAAATAACATCAGAATCCCCTTGGGAGGCAATACTATTTCCTTTTCGGTTTTGTTCCCCCCTAAACCTACTGATTAATTCCAGGAAAAAGACTCAGCTTTGTGGGAGTATGTCTTAACACCCAAGGCTTAATAGTCTTTCCTCCTCCTCTTCCTCCCCCTTCTCCATCTTTTCTTTCTTTTGTTTTCTAATGAAGAGGGAACAGATCTATCTCAGACCCAGAGCTTTTGACAGGTAAACAGCTAAAAGTTAATGTTATTTTGGTTTTGTTATCTTTAATTTGATGATTATCTTTTATTGATGGGCATTTACAGGAAAAATATTTTTAAAATATGTAGCCTTCATACACAATACCTTAGTGAGGCAATTACAATATAAAAACAATAGGGAAATGATTGTGCTAATGAAATGTTGATTTGGTAAAAATGAGTAAAGGTGGAATGAGAATAGAGCTGGGGAAATACTGGCATGCTAGAAGACTCAGGGGTTTGGAATAAGAAAAGCTGGAATTTAGTCCTGACTTAGTAAGTATAAACCAGGGCAAATTGCTAAACTGCATTTTTCCATGTGCAATGTGGGGATTATAATAATAGCGTTGTTAAATGATATATGGATGTGTAAGTGCTTTGTGAACTGTCACATGCTGTGCGATGTTACTGTTTTCTATTCTGTGGTGGGAGGGCTTTCGTTTCTAGCCTTAAACTAGTGCTTCTTATTGGTATTCTTCCTCATGATTTTTATTCAGTTTTTTGAGCAGAAATGTCATAGCTCCTTATTTGTTAAAAAGGGGCTGTTACTTGTGCCTTACTCATGGAACTATAAAAAAATTTTCCTACTGGTTGTCTAAAAGTGGGGACATAAAACTTCTGACTTCTCTTTGTATGTGTGTATGTGTTAGCTTTTAAATAACTTTTAAGAAAGTAAAATTAGTTTATAGTGTGTAGTCTCTCAAAACTTCTGGCTAAAGATAATATATTTGGCGTAATTATTTTTTAGGTACATTTTTAAAAAATTAAAACATTTTATCACATTCATGACACAATTATATACATTCGTGTGTGTGTGTGTGTGTGTGTGTGTGTGTTGGTACAGGTATAAAGGAAGTTTGGGTTTTATGTAGAAGTGAGAACTCTGGGACAGTTTGCTTCTGGAAGTGGAAGTCTTTGTGGCTAAAATGAGTCATAACAATGTATTGTCACATGTTGTTAGATGATAAGAAGATGGGGACTTACCCAGATAAGGAAGTCCTAGACTTACCAGGACCTGTCAACCTGACTTCCAGGGAAACCCAGCCTGTGCTACACAGGGAGTGCACCCTGGGACGTGGACTCTTATCCCATCCCAGGACCATCCTGAGAGGAGGTAACTAGATAAAAGGGAGGTTGATCTTTCTGGCATGAGGACCACACTGACTGTGTTGGTCAGGCCCCGTGAACTCTTCAACTAAGTATGCTCAGCTCTCCATGCTGCTTAAGCCAGGTGCCATATTGACAAAGATTTGGGAGCCCAGAGTGTCTGGCCCCAAAGGTCCACTCTCATCCTGCCTCACCTGGAGCACTGACAGAAATGAGGGCACACCGGGATCTCTGTCTCTGAGAGGGCCACCAAGGTTTTAGCCCATCTGTGTTTTTGTGGGTTGAGTAGCTCTGCCTTTATGCATTCATTTGAAGTGAAAGCTTGCATCTAGGATGGCCCTGGGGAGCCATCCGTGTGGTCTAAGAGGCACAGGCCTCTCTTGCTCTCTCTGCCTGGATCAGAACGCAGACATGGCCCTCCCTTTGTGCAGACAGAGCTCTCCCCTTATTCTAGGTGGAGTTGGGTGGGGTCCCTGAAGCTCACAGTTTGTAGTTTGCCCTGGCTCCAGCCTTTCGAGGGGGAAGTAGAGATGGAGAGAGACAGGAATGTCAGCTTTTTGACCCACTTCTGTAGAGGTTTGTTGGGACATACCTTTGGCTCAGCCTCCTTCATGAGAAATTTGATCCTGGGGTCAGACATGTGACAAAACACTTGAATATGCAGCTGGGTTTTTGCCATCAATGTGATTTGCAGGGAAGTGCAGCCATAAAATGCTTGAGATCATGAATTGGACGCACTCCCCATCTGGAGAGCCATACCTTTACAAAATTAAATATTTATGTGCTTTGAAGGTTCAGTTTTGATTTTTAAAAAGAAGATAGAAACTCACTCAACAATTAAAAAAACCAACCACCATGAAATGTTCGGGATCAAGTGGTAACATTTCCAAGTTCATAACAAATAGCTTTACTGGAAAACATTATTTTGTTCTTCAAGGAAAATCTGACCCATCCTAACCCACCTCAAGAACTGGCTGATGCTACTATAGTCCTGCCAGCAGACACCATGGCAGTGGCAGGGCCAGGGCTGGTACTGGCCTTCGGCATGAGCTCCGTCATCACCCGTTACTCCTCCTGTCATTGTAGGGTTCCTCCACTGTGGCTTTCCCTGTCTGGGACTAACATTTCATTTTAAAAACACTTTTTATTTTGAAATAATTATAGACTCACAGCGAGTTGCAAAAATAATATACAGGGTCCCCTATACCCTTCATCCAGCTTCCCCCAAGGGCAGCATCATATACTACTACCAGAAGACTTAGTTCACTTTGAGGCACTCGCTCTGAGGAGGTGGGGTGGGTGCGGTAGGAGGGACCACCTAGAGAGGTGGGGTGAAGCCCTTACAGGGCACTGGGAGCTGTAGGCAGGAAGAGAAGGGGACCGAGGAGGAATCCAGGTCTCCCTGACACCAGCCTCTCTGTACATGAGGCTTCTCGGCTGTTAGAATGAGGAGTCAATTATCTTTTGTTTAAATGAGAAAAAGCAAGGAATAAAAATGTCTATTATCTATGCTGATAAACATAACATTTCAAATAAAAGGATATGTAAGCACTTGTTGATAGTTTGGGGGAGAAGGAGGAGAGGCTGCTGGGGACAAGGAAAGGGAGATTAACTTTTCAGACCTTTTTTGTTCCATTTAAATGTTTTTGACCTTCATGTATGTTCATTATTTCTTAAAAAGAACAATCGAGATGATGGAATAATGGGGCACTTATGTTTTCCTCAGTCTGTTTTTTTTTTGAGTTTTATATCGTAATGAAAAATATACTAAACTTCTTGAGAAGATCAGTAATTTGACTGTTCCTTTAGTGGGGCCAGCAAATTAACCCCTATCCCCCTTCCCTACCTCATTAGAGAAAGTACATAGACGAACTGGAGAGAAAGAGGTCAAAAATCAGGTGTATTGTTGATAAAGCTGGATTTAGACCCAGTTGGGAAGCGTCATTTCATTCTGGCTTCCCACTGTCTACCCCGCCCCCACCCCACTAGCTTATGGGCTGACCCAGCTGTGGGTAAGTTGTTCACCGGAAGCCGGCTGCTGGGGCTTCCCCGGGCCTACCTGGCCCAAGTGCACCCCGCCGGCAGTGAGCAAAGTAAAGCCCCTGAGGGTCAGGGTGATGGGAGATGAGTGAACCTGGCACTGTTTTTTCTTTCTTTTTTTTTCCTATCTTGTCTTTCAGTATCACCGATCACTTTTCTCTCTTCGTCAGAAGTGAGTGAAGGGAGTCAAAGGAAGCTTTACTTCCAGGATAGTCTTGGAGATGTTTACTTCTGGGAATGGAGGCCCCTCGGGGAAACGGGGGACAAGGGAAAGGCTTTTGGAGGGCAGAAGGGAGACCTAGGACTAGGGACCACTGTGCCCCTGCAGGATTCCCAAGGAGGGGATGGAGGAGCCAGAAGCACAAGGGGCGGGCTCAGGATGCAGGAAGGAAGACAGGAAGCAACGGTGATGGTTTTACGGTGGCCTCACTCACGGGAAGGGGGCATGGGGACACTACCCTAGGCCCTGGCACTTGAGGAACATTGGCCAGGAAAGGACTGGGAGCAGTCAGGAAAGGGGAGTGACCCAGTGCATGTCTATGTAGAGGATCTCAAATTCCCCCAACCTCACCTGCAGGTGAAAATGGAAAGCATTTGAGGACTATAGACCTGTAGCCGTCCTGGAAGCGGGGTACAGTAGTCCCTCCTTATCTGTGGGGGTTATGTTCCAAGCCCCCAGTTGGTGCCTGAAACTGCAGATAGTACTGAACTTTATATGTACAGTGTTTTTCCCTATACATACATACCTACGATAAAATTTAATTTTTAAATTAGGGACAGTAAGAAATTGATGGTAATTAATAAAAAACAGAATAATTTTAACAATATACTGTAATAAAAGGTATATGCATGGGTCCTCTGTCTCTCTCTTGCTGTGATAATCCATCTGATAACCAAGAGGCTACTAAGTGATTAAGGAGTGGGGAGTCTATACAGTACGGACATGCTGGGCAAAGGGATGATTCATGTCCGGGGCGGCGCTGAGCAAGATGGCATGAGATTTCATCATAATACTCAGGAAGGCGTGCAGTTTAAAACTTATGAATTGTTTATTTCTGGAGTTTCCTATTTAATATTTTTGGAACATGGTTGACCATGGATAACTAAAATGGCAGAAAGTGAAGCCGCAAATGGGGCGGGGGGTGTGGGGGAAAACTGTGTAGGTGGAGAGATGAGAACAGGAGACTCCCGTGTCTCCAGAACACTCTGTTTTGGAGACTGGTTTGTTCTTTACCCGTTCACCTGTCCACTTGCCTCTTCTTGACCACTTCACGTTAGAACAGAACCCATTCCTTATCCCTGAAGTCAACTGGTGTTTGCTGATCAGAGTATGTCACTTGCCAACACAAGGATGAAGACATCGGAATAAATACACTGTTCATAACAAAAGATTATTGAGACAGAAGTAGAGAATGCTTCACATTGGAGCTGTGCTCTGTTTCTGGGCTGTGATTTCCTTTTCTGGTTCTCTTTCTTTAGGATTTTCTCAGTGGTACCTGGTCCATGAGTAGTTGTTAGTTGCTCTTGCGAGGGGAAGTGAAGTCAGCCATGACCTGTATCATCATCTTGGTGATATCACTCTCCTGGTTCTATTTCTTTAATTTATTCCTTTAATTCCTTCCTCTCTTTCCCCTTCCCTTCCTCTCTCTCTTCCTTCCCTGAGGGCTTCCAGTGTGCTAAGTACTGAGCTAGGTGCCCGGGATGCAGTAGTGACCCAAACAGACATTGTCTGTGATCTCCTGGAGCTTAGAGTCTGGAGGTGGACCCAGAAGATCAATAAATATCCATGGAAATATGCGTTATGACTGAGATATAAGGAGAAGAACAGGGTGCCAAGAGAGAATATTTCTGACTTTCCCAGTCACCCCTGAGAGTGTCAAGGAATTTTCCTATTTATCTCATAGCTTTTATATACTTGCCCAAAATGTTCTCAAAACTTCTTCCTGGAAGTTTACTGCTACTACTCAAAAGGAATCTAAAGTGGAACAGACATTTGAGATTGAGAGCACTTATACCCTGCATTTTACCTGTATTTCATTTGTTGTTAGTCTCCTCTCGGGTTTATAACTTTCCAGCTTTGTGGGATATATTTGTAGCTGGAGTTTTAATCTTGCTAAGCACAGAAGCTGTCACACTTCATATTCTATATATTTTGTTTGCATTGAGTAAATGTATTATTGTTTAAAGGTCTGTTTTTAACCTCAACTTCTTTTCTAATAGATTTATATTATTTCTTCCATTGGAAGAATAATGAAGGAAGTAAAGAACAGGAAAAGTTAATGGGTCTTTCCACATCACATAGCGAATCATGTTGGGCAAGAGATCTGGCGGAGCCTGTCAGTTAAGACTTTGGTGTGTCACTGAGTAGCACTCCCTAACACAGTCTGTATGTGTAAAAGCAGTAGGTAGTTTATAGTCATCAGTGGTGGCAATTTTTAAAATTACAGATATATGAGCATTCCATTACTTAAGTTCTGCCCCAGGATTTATTGGGGAGTTGCCATTGTCCCCTTTTGAGAGATGTGAATAAGATCAATAAATTTATCAGGCTGCCTTTGTCTAATTCAGGCTTGGTATGTGGCTAAACGGAAAACATTTCTGGGAAGAAGGATGCTTTTTTTTAACAGCAAATGGATTGAATTGATGTAAGTGTGATTCACAACAGGGATGCTTAACCTTCTATCTAGAATCAAATGCCAGAATCGGAGAAACTGCATTCAAAGAGGATGTTACAAATATAAGACTTTTGCTTGATTTGTGTGATTGGAGGAAAGATTTTGGGATTAAGAGGTATTCGAAAACTGACTTTGTTTACCTTGAGTGCCTGCCAATTTGCAACCTCTCAATGACAGTGACTGGCACTACTGAAGGATGGTGGCAGAATACCAGAGAGACCAAGGCATATCTTCATAAAAAAGGGAGGATGCAACGAACCCCCTTTCATTGGATGTACCTGAGAGTTGGTGGTGATAGAAGCAGTGGGACTGGGCCATGTGACCTAGGACAGGGGAGTCTGGCCTCCGCTGGGGAGGGGCAGGGAGGGATCCTCGGCAAGTCAGAAGGGACAGAAGGGTAGGGTCGATGGTTTCATTTCCAGGAGGTATAGCAATAGCATTACACGTTTTTCTGGTGAAAACAGTTGCAGGTGTTCATTTTGGTACTTGTAGGGGACTCAGGAAAGCAGAGTGGACAATTAGCAACAATAGGATGCTTTAAAATTTGTGACTGCAGGTGACAGAGTCACATTTGTGTGATGTATTTAAAACATTTGCCTTGCCCTGGTTGGCATGGCTCAGTGGATTGAGTGCTGGCCTGTGAACCAAAGGGTCACCGGTTCGGTTCCCAGTCAGGTCACATGCCTGGGTTCTGGGCCAGGTCTCCAGTTGGGGGCATGTGAGGGGCAACTACACATTGATGTTTCCCTCCCTTCCCCTCTCTCTGGAGATAAATAAGTAAAATCTTTAAAAAATAAAAAATAAAATGTTTGCTTTGGGTTAGCCCCCGGCATGACTTTTTGGAAGTCTACACCGAACAACAACTTTTTGCCGTCCAGTTGTACTTAATCCAGTTGTACTTTCTTCCACTATGACAACGCCTCGACCGAGGGTAAGTTTTTTTGGGAGGCTGTCAAGAAGGGGTTCACCTGTTAAGCTTCCACGGCAATTGCGTGCCCAGAGTTGACTTTAATGAAGCATCCTCTCCCTTGGAGTTGGCCTGCCTCTCCCCCATCTTCCCTCTCCACCCAGGCAGAGAGTGAAACCCTGTCTTATGATTTTGCAGAGTTAATAATGCTCCTCTATTGATTTTGTGAGCCTCTCAGTCAAGGGGAATGTGTGGGGGATGGGCCCAGCGCTCACAGCGTGCTTCCTCCAACTGTCTTTCCAGCCCTGGAGCTTTTGTTTTGAATCTGGAAGCTTCCCACCAGGGCTGTATTTCCAAAGGTCAAATGCGCCTGCACATCTTGTCCTTAATGAATTAGCTCTGCCTCGAGCCCTCACTGAACTTGCCAGTGTTCAACCTGAGCAGTAGCAGCGGCAGCTCCTGACCAGATCCAATTGCTTGACACTCCACCCTTGAGAAGTGCCTCAAGGAGCCACTGAGGATTATTGGCCAGGAGAATGTGGTCATAAATGCATGTCTACAGGAATGGGTGAGGTTTCCTCTTTGCTTAGAAAGCCAGAAAAACATCAACAGAGAGAGGCTACAAAGGAGAAAAACATACCCAGGCACTGAACCTTTGGTCCCTTTACCAGCAAAACATTGGATAGTTTTTAATGAGGGAATTTCACCTTTTTTTTTCTTTTTTAAAGGGGGAGATAATATTTTTTCAATCACCCTCTTTCCTCCTTTTGTTCTTCTCTTCCACATTTTCTCCTCCTATTTTTGCATTAAACTTGGTGTTCTCAGATCTACTGATCTCTGAGGAACTGATGTTTCTTTGACGATGAGAATTTCTTAATTCATTGACCTTCTCGCTTTGGCTACCAGGAAGCTCAGGACTGAATTTAATTCTGTGCTTGATTCAGTAGCATTTTTTTAGCTATTTTTTTTTTGTGGGGGAGGGGTAATGTTTATTTCTACTTTGTTCTTATTTCAAAGTTTGTTATATGTGTGTTTTAAACTAGGAGTGTAAATGTGAAAATGAAAGTACCTCAGATGATTTTCTAAAACATTTAGGTTCAGGAATATTACTTGGCAACATTAATGTGCTCATGGGGCCTCACTAGTATCTTTGAAACTCTTAATCTTTCCCCGAATTATTATTATTATTATTCAGAAAAACAAGTAATTTCTGTTTAGTAAATGCACTTGTAAAGCCGAGCCAAGAGCAAACCAACGTTATCATCAGCCAGAAAGATCGGCATTTTTTAGGCCCCAGGGTGGAGTTTTTGCTGCCACACAATGTGCGCCCCATACATCAGATTGCCCAATTTCCAAACACTCGGCAGGCCTTGTGCACACCATTGTTCATGTCGTAAGCTCTTTCTAGAACATCAGTGCTCCTTCTCTCCACTTGACAAAAGCTCACTCATTTTTCAAGGCTTTGCTCAAATGTGACATCTTCACGTGGCCTTCACTGGCCTCTCCAGGAGAGTGAATTGGTTCCTTCTCTGTGTTGCCATAACACTTTATTCACTCTAGTTATTAGTCATTCATATACTCTGTTATTTTTAATTGACTGCATTACTGTCCCCCTGTCTCTACTATACCATGACACCTTGTAGGCAGATACCGAGCCCCAGGATTCCCTGGAGTGTCTAGCAAAGTGTCTGATATAAAGTAGAAGTTCAGTCAGTAATTGATACGTTAATTTAAAAGGTGTACAAGATACAGTACCTGTCCCTGAAAGGCCAGCAAAATTCAAATGGGCTTAACTTGCATATCCTGGCAGAGTTCTTCCTCACTGGGCGTTATCCTATTGGACAATTCTACTGGTCTGATCCAGGCATCCCGGAGAAGAGCATGTAATGAGAGGTAATAGTGGCTCCTAATTGAGATTTTTAAAAAACAGTCATTTAGGAAGTATTTATTGACAAGTTCCTGGTCATAACAGATAGTACTCAGCCCAAGGAAAGCTTGTAACCTGGTGCCAGACCTCCAGGCTCTTGTAGGCTTGTCATAGCACTGACTTCCTCCTGCGTGACATTTCACGTTGCCGTTGCTGCAAATTTCCCATCCTTGTTTGAGATTCTTCTTTACAGCAGGGATTCAAGCTGAATGGTACTGGTGAGAGTAGTGGAGCAGAAGACTAATAAAGAGCTGCTCCTTTGTGATTTCCTCCAGCTGGGCCTTTCCTCAAATACGGAATGTCTTAGGAAAACTGTGGGATGTGTTTATCACCGTCCCACCAATCCCTACTGTCATATTCCTGGACTGTTTCATGAATGTATGGTATGCACCTGGTCCCTGTAGGAATTTGAGTTTGTGAATCCCCTCACGCAGTTTTATCAGGAAGGGCATTGCTAACTTCTAGAGGAAAGCGTTGTCAGAAACAACGCCTGTCTACCACAGCATTCCATGTACAACCATGTGGCCTTGCACCGTGAAACCTCATCTAGGAGGCTACACAGAAACTGCTGCCCAGAGTCTGAAACTGAGATACCTGGAGTCCAGCAGCTCTGTAAGCAGAGGGGTCAGGGTAGTAAACTCCATCTTGCTTGTGCCTTGCTTCCCTTGCAAGTAAGACTTGGTCATGAGAAAGCAGGACCAAGGAGGAAGCGACTTGAGGAAGGCCACAAAGCTAATTGCTTAGGGGGAGCTGGTAAAAAGTCCCCTTGACTTTGGCCTTTGTGGTCTCCGTGACATCACATTGCCTTTGATTTTATATGCCTATAAATAGTTCAAAGGTTGAGGGATTTTGATATCCAAGATTGATTAGGCACCCATCCTAATGCGATGCTTAATTACCTGATTTTTAGCCAAGAGGGTTTCCCACCACCACACATTCCTGAATCACAATGCTATTCCTCACCCATGGACTATTGTTCTTTTTAGGTTGTTACTACCAGATGATTATAGACAAAAGCACTTTAAAATTCATGTTTAGGTTTCATGTAGGGAACAGGGCCAAGTGTCTGTTTTGCCCTTGAGCTGACCTGGTGCCCAAAGTTTGAGGGATCCCCTTCGCTGGAGGTGTGTTACCTGAAAAGAGCCCTCTGTTGGCACCCACAGTTTTTACGCAGGCATGAGATGCTTGCAGTTCTCCTGTTTTCCACAGCTGCTTTTTCCCTCCTTTTCTTCTTGCTGCCTTTATTCATTCCTTGCCCCTTTCCTAGCTGCATTTTCTATTTGAATTTGAACAAAAGGGACGAGTAATTGATAATACTGGTGTTGCAATGAACCAAGAGCCACTACTATTCTGAAGGACATGGGGGAGGGAGGATGTTGAATCTGGTTTGATCAAATTTGTATTTTTACATTTATTAAAATTAGGAAATTTTAAAAACTGATGTTTAACAGATTCCAATACCCCCTCTTAAAAAGAATATCACTTCAAGTTTCCATGTGTTTGGCCTTAACCCAATAAACAAATACAATTAAATTCTCAGTAAACTATATTTGTAAATTTTCTCAGTTCCTGTCTTTACAAAAACACACTAGTTCCATTTCTATATTGATGATTACACTTGATGTTGACAGGTTGGAATGACTGAAACTCTGTTTACTTTTAAAAATCCAACAAGATACGGAGCAGGCAGGGAGAACTCAGAAACCTAATGAAGGGTGTTGTCTAAACCAAGAGCACTTGCGCCAGTCTCCCTGGGAGAAATTACATAGAGATATGTAGTTGGAAAGCTTGGAAAGAAATTTGGGATTGGTTGTTGTGTTTCCAATTTTGGAAGATCTTGAACCTTTGTCAGGAATCCTATTCCTTCAGGGTTACTGAGGGATGATAGCTTGATGAATTTTTAGAATGTTTTGAGACTGTGGTAGAAGACTCAGAGTTGGACCAGAAAAAGCTTAATTATTAACAGCCAAGAAACTTTTGGTTCTGTTTCTGGTATTATTGATAGTATGGCTGCAGAACTGTGGAAAACCCAATTTTCTTTACTAGGTAGGATTCCCCACAAATAGGATGGGGATTTTTAATCCTAGCAGGCTGAAGGTCTCACAAGGGGATTCTGAGATTATGGGATAAATATCGATAAGCATTTTTGGAAGCTTTTCACAACAGAATTCCCTGTAAAAAAGTATATGTCATTTCATATGGCTTGGACTAGAAAAGTCCAGGTTTCACCTGGCTGCTGTAGTTATGACTTTGTTCCTGATTCTGTTGCCTGTTTTCTAGAGAAACATGGAAGGCTTCTTTCTGTAGATCTCTGATTCAGTGAATCAGGTGAGAGATCAGTGTGCTTTTAAAAGAAAGCACCCTTTTTCTTAGCAAAAGTGATCTTTCCATTCATATAGTTGCTTGCAAATCCTGAGACTGTGAATGTCATTTTCGCTTTCTTTTCCCCAAAAGCACATGCCAGAACTCAGGTTGTTCAAGATCAAACTGAATATGGCCAACTTTTGTGGCCGTCGCAAATCTAGACACATCAAAATATCTCCTTAATTAAGGCACTGGCTCTGCTGGGGCTCACATTCCAGGATCCTCAGTAGAGAAAACATGTTTTCTTTATAGGGGAATTTTATTAGCAGCAATGTTCCAGTATGTGGTTCAGGTTAATTAATGATGTAGTCACACTGGTGTCTTGCCACGAGTTTTATTCCAGTAAGTAGGGCACTAGGAAATCGCATTGGCATACCCTGTCGTGCCAGAGAGGAACCCTTAATTTGGACCAATAAAATACATCCTAGCGAGGTCTGTCAATAAGGCAGTTTAAGAATTCTTAATACGGGTACTGCCTGAGATTGAGAATTCCTTCACCACAAACTATTAAGTAGCACGTGCATTAGTTTCAAAGAGTATATGCTGTTCTAACGTATTTTGTTGGCCGAGATGATTGAGACCTCAAAGGCCCAGCCCACCCACAAGCGCTGGTGGACCTGACCTCCGTTGTGTAAGGAGATTTGTACCAAGAGCCACCTTTCCCCCATGAGTGTTTTTATTAATTCTAAATCACGGTAGTGTTTTAAAACTTAATTTATGTTGTGCATATGTAGCGAGCTTCCTTGGAGGTTGAAACAACAAAGCAACCGGATTGAAAATTAGATTTTCCCCCTTATGCTGCTAATGTAGTTCTTGTTCCGTTGGGATTTCCCCTTTGCATGGGCTGATGATTTCTTTGAAACTGTATGGAAATTGGTTCAGACAGGAACAAAGGGGAGAGGGGATGGCAGTGATGATTCAAATTAGTGTCTCTTCTTCAATGAGCGTCTGGTGCGCCTGAAAGTGCATGTCATCCGATATCAGCTGAACCACCTAAGGTTAAGTAGCCGGAGCTACTGGAATCCAAACTTCAAGGGCCTCAGCACTTGATTCTTCCCTGTCAAGTTGGGTTGAATGGTTAATTTGAAATCTGCAACATTGTAATGTGGTTCAGAAATGGGCCAAGCACAATTTACTTCTGTACATGATGGAAAACCTTCTCCTCCTTTCTCCTTCATCTTTCACAGCCGGCATGTGACAGATTCCTGTTGCTTACCATAGCAGTTTTCAGCCTTTCTCATCTCATGGCACCCTTAAGTAATTACTAAAATTCTACGGCACACCAAAAAAATATATTTTTTGCCAATCTGAGAAAAAAAAAATAGGTATAATTTTGATTTAATCACACTGGACGGCTATTGTGTTGGCAGTTCTCATTTTTTAATTTAACAATCTAAGGGAAAAGAGGTCAGTGCCCTGACTAAATAGTCAGGTGTTGCATGTTTTGAAAATTCTTGTGACACACCGGTTGAAAATCGCTGGTGTAACATAATGAACAGGAGAGGGAATGGCTTTGTGGCTGTGGGAACGACAGGTTTAGCAAAAGGCATCCAAAATACATTAAAAAGAATCTACATTTCATTGTCAGAGGCATGTTTGCACGCATGTACATATGCACACAGACACACAGACACACAGGAAACCCATAAAGCTTATACTCAGTATTTGCACCCTTAGCTCTTACCGAGTTCAAACACCACACTCCCATAATTGGATTTTGGCTCCCATCCAGGTTCAGTGTTTGAGGGTTCATATCTCTGAAATAATGATCCTGAAATAAATAGCAACTCTCTGTAGAGATGTCTTTTTATGTAAAATTCTTAAAGGGAATGGAGAGGAAAGAAATGCGTCTGTGTTTAGGAAGTTATGGGAAAGTCACCCAAATGGGCCAAAATAGGAATTTCCAAGGACCTCATCTATGTAAATAGAGCGTATGGCTATTTCAGAGGACAGAAGACACAAGTTTTTGATGACTGCTAGATTTGAATGGGCTTTTCATTAAGGGCCAATGAATGGTGGGGATGTCAGTATCGGGGACCGAAATGACGTGACCCTCAAGTGCTTCTGAGACCACTGGCTAGAGTTACCTTTATCAGGAAGGTTCATTTAGGTGATAGAAATGGCCATAAATGATATAAAGTGGGTTGAGCCCCTATCTTTAATCTTTTTCCTCAGGAGAGCAGTTAATAAGGACAGCACCTGGTTTGGAGGCCAGAAAAGGGATGGGTTTTGTTCATCTTTGTGACACTCAGGGCATATGATGCAATATGGACCGCTGAGAAGAAATACCCTCTTTGCATCTGTTTGAAACGGGCTGATGTGAGGACTAAGACTAACCCCTTTGTCTGGAGAAGAGGCTCCGTCTCACTAGTTCCTGATGAGTATGAATCAGCAAGTGCTGAGGCGAAATTATGATTGAACCTTTTGACCTAATGAGGTAGACATATTAGGATAAAATGAGGTGGAGAGACCATGTCACACCTTCCCGGGAATTCCAAGATTGATTAATTCATTGATTCATTCTCCTAGTAGGTTTTGAATGCCTTTTCGAGGCACTGTCCTTCCTATGCAGGTACCCATTCTCAGAGCTACCCTGTGGCCTTTTTAAAAAAAAGATTTTATTTTTATTTTTAGACAGAGGGGAATGGAGGGAGGAAGAGAGGGAGAGAAACATCATTGTGTGTTTGCCTCTCACATGCTCCCTGCTAGGGATCTGGCCCACAACCGAGGCATGTGCCCTGAATGGGAACCGAACTGTCGACTGCTTGGCTCACGGTCCAGCGCTCAATCCACTGAGCCACAGCAGCCAGGGCCCTGTGGCCTTTTTTGAACCTAAATGTGCCTTTCAGTTTGGAATACTGGATCTGTACCAGACAGTAAGCATTAAAATGTTTTTTCCAAATGAAAAACATTGAAGAGATAATAGATAAATATCACCTGTAGTTAAATCTTAAAATACGTATTATACAGGAAATGTTAATAATAAATGTATACGCATTGTTTCTGATGTTCTTTTGGTGAAGAAGGAAGAATTATTGGTTTTCATCGTCCTCTTGGACCCCGACCTGACCAGGATTGTACTCACTGTTGCTTTTCAACTGGAATGTTTGTTTGAGAGTTGCTTTATTCATCCATCCATCCATCTATCCGTCTGTCTGTCCGTCCATCCATCCATCCATCCATCCGTCCGTCTGTCTGTCCGTCCGTCCATCCATCCATCCATCCATCCATCCTTCCACCTGACAAATGTTCGAGGCAGGCCGTGAATCAGGGACAGGTCTAGGCGTCTTTGAATAGCCCACATCCTAGTGAAATGTACATTGAGATGCTGCTGGGGCTGATGTCCATGATGAACCAGAGAATTAATTTTATAGCATCCTGTTAACTTGGATTAGTGAGTGTCTTAGGCTTTATAATCGAGGCCATGAGGCCCCTGTGCAGAGGAAGGTCCACCTACCACACCTCCTTGCAGGATCTCCAGCCTCTTCCTTTCACCTCCCAATTGGGCAGCAGAGCCACGTGTCAGTTTGTTTCTGTTCTGAATGAGCCGTTCTCACTTTTCAGCCTTGACTTTTCTACTACTATTTCCCAGCATCATAGAACCCCAGACTAGTAGGCTCCTTAGAAGTCTACTCTGGCTGCCTTACACATGAGAAAACTGATCCCAGGGAGGGAAGTCACTCAACCAGAGTTTCTTATTTACTTAACCTTTTATACACAACAGCTTTACTTTGCTTTGACAATTATTCGGAATTGTTCATTTTCCCTTTCCATGCCCTTGATGTATTTGTTTACATTGATTGTCTTCTTGGATGTGTAGTGAAAATTAGCTGCAACATATATAGTGTGTATTGCAGACCCTGCTCCAAGCACTTGACATGTATCAAGTGATGGAATTCTCACACCCTCCTGTGTGATAGGTTGTATTATCATCTCATTTTACAGATGAAGAAACCGAGGCACAGAGAAGTTAAGTAACTTGCCCAGTAGTGATGGGAGCTAGCGAGTCTTCAACCTGAGTTTAGACCCTGGCAGCCTGGCTGCGGGGCCAGTACTCTTACCCCCTCTCTTCTGCCTCCAAGTACACATGAGGCCAGTCTGTTTCCTTAGCAGCACAGTGACACACACACGCAGCCATCTTAAATATTTTGGGAAATTCCAGATGCCTCAAATTAAGTGAATGGACAACCATCCATATCAGGAAAAGCGGCTTAGGGCTTGAGTTCATTATTTTCGGGCTGCCATCTTTCACAGTCTGAAGAGTATGAAAAGCATTCCTCTTAGCACCCCTACATTGTCTTCCACACTCCACAGTGGAAGTTGAAAGCTCAGTTTTGAGAATACCTTCTGGGATCACCAGCCACTAAATCGCATCTGCCACCGGGGGCCTCAGTGGGATTTGAACCTGTTGTTCTTGGGAAATTTGTATATGTGTGCAACTGCGCTTTGGGGTAAAAGAAGCAATTGTATATGTATATATATTTTTTTATGGGGGGGTATATTTAATTAACCCAATTGAGAAGGATATAATATTGTTTCAGAAGGGAGTCAATGAAATGAGTTTGCTTTAAAAAAAAAAAAAATCCCAGTAGCCTGAGTCAGGCTGTGCAAGTGATTTAGGAGAGGAAGGGGAGATGATGTAATGGGTTCGGCATGTTCCCATCTTGGCCACTCTGTGCAAAGGGGCCGGGGGAGTTCAGGGAGGGTGTGTACAAAGTTAACGGGAGCCAGTGGGGGTGAGTAAGAGCAGGTTGTAAAACAGGATTAATAACCCCTTGTCAGACCTTTCCCTGTTACTGTGTTTTCAGTAATTTTGGTTTGAATGAAGGCTCTCTAGCCAATTAACGTTTGTTTCCTTTGGCAAGACCTGTTGAGGGAAAGGATGAGATTGGTGAGTTTAAATTTTTTGTTTTGTTTCTGCATTTTGGAAGAAGAGGCAAGTAATGTGAGTTTGGGTTTTTAATGAAAGCTCCCCCGCCCGCACCCCCCCCCCCCCTTAAGAGGCAAGAAGCAAGACATGGCCAGCTGGTGCCTTGAACTGACACAGGTGCAGAGGCTGTGGGGGGTGGGGAGCCAAGAATAATTACAGGTTTCTGAAGCATTGGGCTCTGCCTGACACAAGCGCTCATGGTGAAAACTGCTTTTTATGGAGAATTAATGGCGAAGCTGAAAAACTGTCAGGACCATTGTTGTTCTTGGGAGGCTATCACTCCTCAGAGGGAAGGCCTTCTCCCAGGTCCTTGGGCTCTTGTGAGCTTCTAGGACAGAGTTTCCTCCCTCCTGAGCAAAGACTGACTGGCGCTCTCATGCACAGCAATGGGATTTTCCTTTAGAAGTGTCTCTTCTGCATTTTTTTCTGGCCTAAACCTCACTTTCAGCCAAGATCTAAGTCTTTGCTCTAGTGTAGGATGGTTTTTCATTGACTCTTAAGGCATGAATTTTGTCTGAAAATGTAATGACCAAAGCAGGGATAGCTAATGAAACTTATTTTCAAGCTATAAGTAACAAATGGGATTTCTTCCAGCGTGTGTCCAACTAAATAGAGGCTTAGTTAGGGCATAAGACAATAGCAGAGCCAAGCATGAGATCCAGCTAGCTGTACATGAGCAGTGGAATCTCTTGATCACTCAGAAGACTGAATTTAGTTACAGTCCAAGTAACTGGCGGAGTTAATAACGAGTGAGCTTTCTTGAGGGCTGATGGAGGGTAGGTGCAGCAGAGGCCAGAGTGACAGACTTCAAAGTGGCATGTTCTGAAAAGGAGCATCTGGAAAAACAACCCTGGACCAAGATACAAAGACCTCTGGGTGCGTGGGCCATCATGTCCCTAGTGGGGATTGTTAATTTAAGGATCACAGCCACTGTGAAGGAAGACAGTGCTTGTCCAAGTTGTTGGAGGTGTCAGGGGCAGCCCAGTGCCGTCTTTCAAGGAGCATAAGACCTGGTCCACCCCCCCCCCACCCCCGCCCCCTGCCTCGTCTTTGCCCAGGTTACATGACTTTAAAACTCACTTTAATGTTTAATTCAGATTTGAGTTGTTTTGGGCATTTCTTGTTTTATGCAGCAACTAAGGAATCCTTGGAAGATGAAAGAGGTTTTTGAGGCACGTATTTCAAAGATATCACCCTCTCCCTAGGCTTCTCTTCTTGTCTCCTTCCCCAAGGAAAAGAACACCAACACATATTTTCTATTATGTTGGAATAGTTTAGGGAGGAGAAATGCCGAAGAGGTTTCGGTAGAAATTCCCCGACTTTCACGTTTATTTAGAATTCAGTTAATTTTCACAGCACTGTCTCTCAGAATTTACAAATTACTAGAGGGAAATATTTAATTTGGTTTCGGCTCCAGCAACTGGTTCATGTGAGAAACAGTGGAAAGGAATCCGATCTGACCCTGTCCCAGTACCGTGGTTATTTTGTGGAGTTCAGCAGTCCCGACAGTGAGGTGTAATACCCGTGTACCTCTGGGGTGTGCTGTTGATGGTTTTTTGTTTTGTTTTGTTTTGTTTTGTTTTTTAACCTAATAGCTAAAAAACGCAGTAAGAGATTTTCACTTATCCCATATACTTGCTTACCCACATTTTCTAGACTAAATTCATTCTCTCCTAACCTTCCACCCTAATATTCTCTGGCAATGAAAGTCAAGAAAAAGTAAATATTTATTTAAAAGTTTTACTGGAATCCCTTTCTAGATCTTACAGAGTTGATTCTTGTCACTGGTTCATGTATCTTTTCTGCCGTGAGTTAGGTTCGGTGTTACGTTCTCCTTCTCAAACCTGCTTTGAAATGTCGAAACCTAGGAAGATGGGCAACAAAGTTCAGGTGCTTGGTGTCAGAGGCTTCCCCCATGGGCTCACTGAACTTACTGATCACGGTGCTTCTTGCCCCTCCTCCAACCCCTGAGGAAAATGGCATTAGACCTCTCTGGTCATGCTGTCTCCTTCCTTTCCCATCTTTCAACTTGGACCTAATTTTAAAAGACTAGCAATGTGTCAGAATCATTACATCATATCCTTGGGAGGAAAATAAATCATACAGCTCCCATAAATACCAATCTTTGCAATCCTACAGAGGTTTCCAACTTGGTTTCAGGGGTCAAAAAAATAAAGACTTTGCTAGAAAGTGTGATGTGTAAGCACGTTCATAATAAGTTAGAAAAGCATGAGTATTTTAGAAGGTCGCTTTTAAGAAGAAGCCCAGATTACCCGACTATCAGGAGTTTGTTTGTGTCCCCTGAAATTTTCATCCCGGGATACATACAGAGATTTCAGAGCATAAAAAAGTAATTAAGCTTTGGGACACTCCCAGGAGAAAGGTGAGAGATTGGTCTCCTTGTTGTGCCTCAGACCCTCGGGACTGTGGCACCATGGTTAATAGCACGTGACAAAGCCACACATAATAAATGTCCGGAAGGCACTCCCTTGGGCAGCCAAGTGCAGCTCACCTGTGGTGTGCAGTTACCTGGGAAGCTAGACCCACCTCTCCCTCGCTGGAAAAAGCTCCGTCAGCATCTGCAGCATTGTCATTGTCATCCCCAGGCCAAGGTCTGATCTCAGAAGCACGACTTGGCAAATCTCCAGGAAGCAGGAAGCTATACTTCTCCATATTTTTGCATTTGTGTTTTTTCTTCAATTTTTTTTCTCTTTGTACTTTTAACTCTTGGCTCTTTTGGGTGAATGAAATAGGTGGAATGCTTGGGATTAAGGGCAGCTCACTAAAGGGACCACGGATGACTAATAATTGATTACAAACATAAGTGACATTTTATTTCAGTGACTCTATATTGTTCCAGGAAAAAAAAAAACAGTAGCAAAATGCATTTTTTAAATTTATTTTTGACTCCCCAACTCAAGTATACAGGGACCAAAAGACGTCCAAGAATTTCTCATAATGACACAGTCATTGAGTGGTGGCAAAAATATTGGGCCAATGACATTGTCTTCTGTTCAAATGAAGAGACACAGATATAAAAACTAGAACTTTCTGCCCCACCCCAGCATAGATGTAATTATAGTAGTGGTGATGGAAAGGGGTTGTGAGGTGATTTTGTCTCCTTTTTTCAGACAGTGTAACTCTTACAATTCTGTATCATTTCAGGCACCAAGATACCTGTGCCATCTGAGATAACACAGGTAGAAGTTTAGCTCTAAATGATTATTTTTATTTGAGAACCCATGTGGTATAACTTCTATGATCATTGCTTTTAAGGAGATCATGACCTTAATAAACAAGGCATACCACTGGTTTATGGACTCTTAGATGCATTTTGGAGATACTGTTTAATTGTCCAGGATTGAGGAGGTGTGGCTTTCAACATTTGACACTCAGCTATTTTCTTAACTTCATTTTTTTCTAGACCAGCCTTCCCGAAAGAGATAGACTTTATGTTGAACTTTGAATGAAAATGATTAGTGGGAGGGAAGATGAAAGATTGTGTCAAGCATATGGGCATAGCGTAAAGAGAAGAAAAATAGGTGAAGGATAAGCCTTCGGGGAGGGATGTAGGAAAAGTGGCAGAAGTCCCTAGAGATGTTTGTAATCCTGACTGGCAATTTTCATGTAACTTATGATGAGATAAGGACAGGTTGAACAAAAGTCATTTTAATAACCTTGATATCATTATGGCCCTATATGACCCAATTTCTTTCTTTTTTTTTTAAGAGTTTATTTTTAGAGAGAGGGGAAGGGAGGGAGAGAAACATCAATATGCGAGAGAATCCGATTGGTTGCCTCTCGCAAGCCCCCAACTCTGGGGACCTGACTTGCAACCCAGGCGGGAACTGAACCTTTTGTTCTGTGGGACAAAGCCCAGCCCACTCAGTTACATCAGTCAGGGCTTCAAGACCCATTTTCTCATGTTATCTCTTGATCCTGTGAAAGTAACTACCTCTTGCCAGCAGCAAGGAGATTTTGGTAAACTTAATTTGTGCTACAAGACTTGGGATATCCTGTTCACTATCAAATTCTGACTTTGGAACCTAACGGAAGTAGTAGGCATGGCAGTAATGGGTTTGAATTTTTTTAAAACTAGGTCTTGGATTATCTCTTTTAATAAGCATGTTTGAACAAGTGATACAGCTATGAACAGAGAAGGTATTAAAAAAGATTTCAGGGTGATCTGAAATTAGTTTCAAAACTAATTTCATGTGATATTTGCTAGGCAACTAGAAGAAGAAACCATGCATTTCAAAGTTAAGATAACAGAGAGCCTTCAAAAAACTCATCTGTGACTCTGATAATAAAATCACTTTGCACCAGGTACATTGCCTTCCCATTGCTGACCCTAATGGATTTTTGAGGGGGTGGAGGTTAAGCCATTGACTCAAGCCTTGAGCTCTATTGTTAGGTGAGGCTGAGGGAAACCTCATTTTTCCAAGGTAAGGTACCAGACAGGCATAATTTGTCATTAAATTGAGATCTGCCAACTCAGCTTTGGAGTTAGCTTTCCAGAGTGTCACTGGGACAGAGTATATTTTGGGTTTTGGTGGAAAAAGAAACATTTGAACTCTGTATCCAAATTTATAGTCCAGAGGTGCTCCTAGTTTGCTGTTGGGTGTTTTCTTCCCTTTCTCTCTTTCTCTTTTGAAATTATTTAGACTTACAGAAAAGTTGCAAAATTAGTGCATAAAGTTCCTGTATGTACTTTGCTCAACTTCCCCTAATGTTACATAATCATAGTACAATGATCAGAACCAGGAAATTAACATTGATTACCATTAACTAATCTGTACACTTTACTTGAAATACATATTTTTCCCACCAATGTCTTTTTTAAAGTCCAGGATCCATGCCAGAACTCATTGCATTTAGTCTTATCTCCGTAGTCTCCTTTAATCTGTGACAGCTTTTCTACCTTCCTTTGTTCTTCATGACCTTGGTACTTTTAAAGAATACCAGCTGGTTATTTTGTAAAATACCCCTTAATTTGGATTGGTCTAGTGTTTTCTCATGATTACATTGAGGCTATATACTTTTTGCAGGAATAACACAGAATAATGTTGTGCTCTTGTCAGCCCATTGTATCAGTGGTACATGATATAAATATGTCCCAATACTAGTGCTGCCCACTTTGAACATGTGCCGAAGGTGGTACATGCCAGGTTTCTTTACTGTAAAATTACTATTTCTGTCTTTGTAACTCATATTTTGTTGGGAGGTACGCTTTGAGGCTAGGAAAATATCTTCTTTCTCATTATACTCCCGTCTACTGATTTTAATACTCATGGGTGATTCTTGCCTGTAGTCATTATTATTTTGTTGTTTGCCTAACAGAGATTTTCTATTCCCATCATTCCTTCTGTGTTTATTAACTATAATTTTACTGTAAGGAGGGGCTGATCTTTCTCCATTCGTTTTTTTTATTCAGTTATTTATATTACAATAGACTCATAGGTATTAATTTTATTCCATGGGTTAGAGTCCATTATTGTCATTATTCATTTTTGTTGTTTAAATTGTCCAGACCTGACTATCCAGAACTCCTTCAGGTTGGCTCCTGAGTCTTTTTGACATTCCTCCATCACTTTATGAGCACTTCCTTACCTTCTGGTACCATAAGATATTCTAGGCTCATCTTTTCTGTTCTTTGCCCCAGCCTTTGAATCAAGTATTTCTCCAAGGAGTCCCAGTTCCTTTATTGGATAATGATATTTAGAAGCCAAGGTCTTTGTGCCAGGTGTGCTCACTGCTACTGGGATATCTTTTTGTGTAGATTCTTCCCACAGACAGAGCTAGACTATATATATACATATAGTCTATATATATAGAGTCATACATGTATATACACAATTATTTCTATATATACTTCTGTGTGGCTATATTAAAATCTATGTGTAACTAATGATACCTCAAATTCTAATTAAACATCATAGGCATGACTTAAGAGAGTTCTTGTAATCATTTGAAAAAAACATTGGAGACAGACTTTCCCTTTGGCTTGGAAATAATCTAAAATTAAACCCTCCTCAGTCTTAACATTTCAACCTTCAACGCCTTTGATGAGTTTCTGATTGATAAATCTTCTCTATCTAAGCTTTATCTCTAGCAGATATTACAAGAAGTAGCTTTCTCCAGATAAACATTATTCCACAGTGATTTCGTAGGTCTGTCTACCACATCTTAATGGGTGCTCATGCCTCCCTAATTCTCAGATGGAGTAAGAATACCCAGTATCAAGATTACAAGTGACAGCCTCTCTAAAGTGGTCCAGATTTTCCTATGTTTTAGTGATGAGAGGTATCTTCATAGTTAGATCATTAGTGTGACCCATGGGTACCTGGGACTCAAACTAGGGCATACTGGATAGGTTATTATTATTACTTTTAAATCCCCACTTGAGGATATGTTGATCGGTTTTGGAGAGAGAGGAAAGGGAGAGAGAAAGAGAGGGAAACATTGATGTGGGAGAGAAACATCGATCAGTTGAACTCCTACATGCACTTAGATGGGGATCTAACCCGCAACCTAGGCATGTGCCCTGACGGGGAATCGAACCCACAACATTTGGTGAACCAGATGACGCTCCAATCAACCGAGGCACCCTGCCAGGGCTGGACAGGTTATTTTTCAATCTTCCCAGAAGAGTATGTAAATATATTTAGAATATCTCAGTTCCTCAGAACTCTGAATATAAGGAAATAAGAACTTCCTAACAATCACAGCAATTTTTTAGTGACTTTCAAATCTTTGAGCTACAAGGTATATAAGAGGACATGGCATACAAAAACTCTTAACTGTGGACAGTGGTGACTGGAGGTATAAAGTAGTTCTTGCTTGTGAGACAGGGAATGGCCTCAAGGACTGCTTGTTACCCATGATTCAGCTGATTTTTACCTGGGGCATGTCTCTGTCCCCAAGGTCTGGCTCTGCTCTTTGGACAAAGCTAAGGAAGCCCTACAGTTGTGTTCCAGAAGACATGTATTAGTGGTCATTTCTGGGACTGCGAGCCTCAGTACAGTGCGGGACAGGGTGCTTGCAGGTGGCTTCTGTAGAGTGGAGGACAGCAGAATGATTGAGGAAATGGTATAAAGTTGATGTTATCTTTGTTTGGTAGACCTTATATACCTCTTGGGTGCCAGACACTGCGCTTGGTAGGTGACAGCTTTATAAGAGAAGGGGAAGTTTAAGGGAGGTTTTGGGTGTAAGATCTTTTAATTCAGAAGTGAATTAACTGGAGCTAAGACTGAGGGTTTTAATACTACAGAGAAGAAAATTGTAATTTCTAACAATGAGATGGAAAAAGGAAAGGGAAATTTTGAGACATGAAATTCACAAAAGGGGCAAGTGTGGATAGTGCAAATTGCTAGACCTGAGAAGGTGATTGTGCTGCTGGTTTCAAATATAAAGTGGCGGGAAGCTACTCAGTAAGAGCTATTATTATTTAATTAATAAGCAAAGTAGAATTAAAAGTTACTTTTCCAATAAATTTCCTTGATTAATACTTCCATATTATAGAGCGTAGAATTCATTGTCCATTCATTTCCTAAGAACTTATCACCACATTTTATTATTATGTTACTTGCTATGACCTTGCTTTGTAAAGTCATGTCATTTTCAGCTTGTAATTGTTTATTCTGTTCCTGCATCACATGGATCTGTTACTGTCTTCTCCTTCTGACACACAGAGAGCTTTGCACCTTGCTGTGAAGACAGTAGTTGAATGAACACTTGTGACATGAGTGGTGAATGAAGATGGGAACTAGTCATTAGTTTATACTATTAAAAACCAACAGTGAGACCCAAAGGTGATTCATAGCTAAAAGTCTGTTTTTCTTATTCGGTAATGCAAAGTTTCACCAGAAGGTTGATTTGAAAACCAGTCTTTTGAAATGTCACCGCAATAAAATCTGTGACAGATGCAACACAACTAGGTATATCATTAAAATACATTCTTAACAGAATAAAGACCTAGAATCAGAACACTGGTTGAAAACATAGAAACTGTATGGAGGCAGTAAATTAGGAGCTAGTCACATTTAAAATTTGCCATCAGTGTTTGTTTGCTGAAGCTCAAAAGTTAGAACAAACTGAGCTGGTGTAAGTCAGCACCATGGTTTTATACAAGATTCTGGAAGAGCAGGATTTTTAAGTGAGGAGAGCTTTTAGACCAGAAATTTAAATATCCATTTTTGGCATAACAGTGCTTCTACCATCTCACAAAGACTGAGATGCACCAGGGATGAAGATTGGTTGAAACTGTGAACTTCTTGTTTCTTTTTCTCTGTTCCTTTACCAGGTAAAAACTTTATGTTGAAATTAGATTGGGTTTTTATCTTTAATAAGACAGATAGCTGTGTTTGAACTTATCTTTATCGCATTGTCAGAGACGCTAAACCATTGTACTAGACTTGTGCTCCTTGCTACAGAATATGTAGCAGTTGTATTTTGGATAACTTACTGTAAACCGCAGAGGGTTTTGTAAAGTTATTCTTTGAGAACAATCATTCCTGATGGTTAGGAAATCCGTGCTCAAGGCAGGGCTTGATGTTGGCTGCTTGTGCCTAAGGTCGCCCCTTAGTTTAGGTGGACATGGTTTGTTCTTCAGAGCAAGTTGGCACATTGGCTTAGTTGTGTGATTTGCTCATCTACTTGAGAAATAAAGCGCACTATGGGAACCTTGTCTTGCTGTGAAAACCTGGTCTGATTCTGTTGCTTCGTGCTTAGATGGGAACTCCTAGGGAAGCCTGGAGCGTCACACCTGCTGAATTGGATTGTGGGGCAGGAGATCATTTCTACATGGAATGTTCTCTGGGATCTTGATGGCGCGAGATAGCCCTCCTGGACCTCTAGTTTCCCCTCAAGGTCTAGTAGTTGAACTCGTATGCTGTGACCTTATGAACCCTTCAGGAGTATTCAAGGAGTAAATAACAAGGTCAAACCTTGCAGTAGGAGACTTTTAGATATGGGCCGTGAAACCGTTCTCTGTATCTTTCTGAATCTTCCCCCTCTGCCTGTCAACGTGTGGCCTCATGGTGTGCTTTGCCTCTGATAGCTGTTTCTTTCCCCTCCTCCTTCCCCTCTGCAGACATGCCTTGAATTGGAACGCTACCTACAGACGGAGCCGAGGAGGATCTCGGAGACCTTTGGCGAGGACTTGGACTGTTTCCTCCACGCTTCTCCTCCTCCGTGCATTGAGGAGAGCTTCCGGCGCTTAGACCCCCTGCTGCTCCCTGTGGAAGCGGCCATCTGCGAGAAGAGCTCGGCAGTGGACATTTTGCTCTCTCGGGACAAGTTGCTATCTGAGACCTGCCTCAGTCTCCAGCCAACCAGCTCTTCTCTGGACAGCTACACAGCCGTCAACCAGGCCCAGCTCAACGCAGTGACCTCATTAACGCCCCCATCGTCCCCTGAGCTCAGCCGCCATCTGGTCAAAACCTCACAGACTCTCTCAGCCGTGGATGGCACAGTGACGTTGAAACTGGTGGCCAAGAAGGCCGCACTCAGCTCAGTAAAGGTGGGAGGGGTGGCAACAGCAGCAGCAGCCGTGGCGGCGACTGGGACAGTTAAGAGTGGACAGAGCGACAGTGAACAAGGAGGGGTAGGGGCTGAGGCATGCCCCGAAAACAAGAAGAGGGTTCACCGCTGTCAGTTTAACGGGTGCCGGAAAGTTTATACAAAAAGCTCCCACTTAAAGGCCCACCAGAGGACTCACACAGGTAGTGGTACAAGTTGGCCGCACGTGGTTTCTTCTCCTTTTTCCTCTTTTAGCCTCCTGGTGGGAAGGGCTTCTCTTTGTTCCAAGAAATGGCATCCCTGCCAACCAGGAGGTGATAGGAAGGCAGGAGGGCCTGGGTGGGGAAGCAGATGACTCCCTTGTTATCTTAACATCGCCAGAGGTCCTGAGCCCAGGACACGGGTTTGTCACTCACTGGCTGTGAGACTGTTGCAGAGGCAATGCCGAGCACGGCATAGGAACGAACAATTCTGAGGATGCATGAACAGGGGCTCTGGTGCTGTGGCTCACAGCCCTGTGTGATGCTTGCACTTGTCGCTTTCTGACACTTTTCATTGTTTTCTGAGTGGAGTTCTGCAGTTTTGATCAACACTGGAATCTGAGGAGGTACATTTGAAAGAATTCAGTTATACAAGGTAGCCGGGGTGTCCCCATTCACTCTTTCCCCAGCATCCCTGATTTTTCATCAAAGTCATCAACAGCAGGAGGGTTTCAAAGTTCATTAGATGTGATCATTCTATAATTAATTGGCATCTCCTCTTTTGCATTGTTCTCTGGCACATGCTTTATGGAGAGATGGCAGAATGGCTTTTTAACGAGCTTGTTACTGAGAAGTTGCTAAAGTGATTATGTGCCTCTGTGTGTGGTAGGGGCAGGGTGGGGGACGGGCACCAACGGGGACTGTATATTTTACCCAGGACTTCTGTAGTGACTCCCAGGAATCATATTGATCATTGGAGCAGTGGGTTCATTTGGAAGAGTGGGGTTTACAGAGAAAAGGCTGAGATTGGCATTTTCTATGAAACTGGCCTTTGTTTTCTGTGTTTGGAAGGTTTAGGTCTGACGTCTTTGCTTGGTGTTAGCATCCTAGGAGCAATTACTGTCATTGATGGGTTTTAAACGAGTCCCCGACAGCGTATTGCCTATATGGTTTTTGCCTACTGCTTGCACCGTACACGCTGAATAGTGAAAACTGCAGAAGTGTAAGCAACAGAATAAGAGTGCTGATGGAGAGCAGTGGGCAATGAATCTAAGCCAGGAGGTGTCTGGCAAGAGTTCTTTTGGGGCTCGCCGCTTGTCTTTCCGCTGCTCCCCGGTGGTTTGTGAACTGTGCACTGCAAAGGTCATCGGTTGGAAAAGCAGAAAAGCCTGTTCTAGTTTTTACCCTGCCACTAACTTATTCTGTGACCTTGAGTGTGTTCCTTTACCTCGCTGTCCACATCCGTCATATAATCTGGCTCTTAAAGCCCCTTTCAGCCCTGCTGTTCTGGGGTTCTGTGAAATGTCTTTGCTCAGTACAGGAGAGCTTCCCTGAAGTGGGGATGTGTAACATATGACTAGAAGAAATCACCATTTTGAGCCATAAAGGTCTTCCCTGGGAGGATGAGCTGACATGGCGTCCTGGCGGCACAGGGTTCAGGCACGCACTCCTCTCATTCTGAAGAATATAATATTCTTATATTTCCCTCGTGGCTCTCGCTCGGTTCATGGGAAGGTCTCCTAATACAACTTGCGAGCCCTGTGGCTCAGGCGCGAAGTCCCACTCCCGGTTTCCCATCAGAGTGGCGTTCAAGTTCTCCACTGCACACACACCAAGGCTAATGCTTCCTCCCGTCCGTGTTATTTCTCCCTGGGGTTGTCCTCAAGGTCATTTCTTTCCCAAGTCCACGAGTAAAGTAATGACCAGACACTGCAGCGTTCCAGGCTCCAGCCGTACCTCATCTCCCGCTCCCCACAGGAAGCCAGAGAAGGCGGGATGGGGTGAGGATGTTCAGTTTCGTTAGGTGTATGGAATTCACGATGATGGACACATTTCGAAATTACTGACACTAAGACAGGCTGTGTCCTGCCTAGTATGGTGGCTGGGCAACTCTGGGGAAGCAGAGATTCCTTTTTTGGGGGGGTGGGGGGTGGGCGGTGCAGTTCAGAGCATTTTCTTCTTTTTCTTATCCCTTCTTCCCACCAGATACCCACCTTGTCAGCAGGGAAGGTCTTTGGAGCGATGTGCAGTTTGGGGCTTCATTCTGGGGGCATTGTGTACACGGCGTTTTTCAAGGTGGAGCTCATGATGTTCCCCAGAACCTCTAACCACTTTGCCTACGGTGGCCTGAAGTGGACAGACTCCTCCACATGGGGAATTCTCTCAGAGGGGCCCCATGCATTGTTGGAGAGGCAGCATTGCAGAGCGATTGAGAGCAGGGCTTTGTCGTTAGGTGGACTTGGGTTCGAGCCTTGGCTCTCCCACTTCCTAGATTTATGACCTGGATAAGTTTATTTCTCCTTTCTCAGTCTCATCTTCCTCATCTGTGAAATAGGGACAATCGTGTTTACCTCCTAGACTGTTTTGAAGCTATAAGTAAAATACTTGTAAGAGCTTATTAAAAGCTAGTGATAGGGTTCATTGTAGTTATTACTATTGCTGTAGATGTTGAGTAGTGATGATTTCATGAAAAAAAAAACCACCCCAAACCCAGCTCTATGTAAACTAGCAATGAGCTACTTAGCCACAGTTAAATACCAGCAAAAAGCAAGAAGCTGGTCTGTCTTCACTCTTGCACTTCTGGTGTGGGTGACAGTGCTCATGGACACGAGTTGTGGAGGGTGGGACTGGACGTGCAAGCATCAGCCATTGAAGTTGACACCATGTAGGCCAGGGCTTTTCTACGACAACACAGGAAGCAGTCACCTTGCATCCTCAGAACCAAGCATGGAGGTAAAAGTACGTTCTCATAAGAAAGGGAAACAGGCAGGAGGGAGGCAGAGCTAGTGAGGGATGAGGAGAGGGAATATGAATTAATTTGGATTAAATGGATGAGAATCAGAAGTATTTATTTGGAATTGGTGTGAATGGGGCACATGGGGAACTGAAAACAAAGGTGATAATTTATGTGGTGTGGATGAACTAAGAATAATGAAAAAAGCATGAAGGATGGAACCAAATTAAGTGCAGGCGTATCAAGAAAATGGACTAGTAAAAGCTTGAGGGCAAAGGTATATGGTGATGGGAATTCAAGATGAGTCTGCTGATAAAAGTGAGTGGACAAGGGAGAGAGAGCTGTTGACAAATGTTGAAATAAAGTTTTAAAAAAAATGAGTTCTGGTTGGGTTCAGGCAAACTGTTTTAACGCGGGGCTCACTTTAATTCAGTAACAATATTTCCTTATCTTTCAGGTGGGGAAGTGTTTGGGGACAGGGAAAAAAAGATGAGAAAACCACCCAGGAGAAATACCGGCATTTTGTTCTTTAGAGTGATATATATGCCCTCTCTTCTATATGTTGATATGTCGAAAAGGAGACAGTTGCAAAAATGAAATAAAGTCAAATGTGCAGGTCTTTGTCTGTGCATAAGAAAGACAATACTTTGTCAGTAAGGTGGGGTTACTTGCATGGAGGAATTTTTTAAGTGTTCTTCGTTTAATTTTTATATAGACGGGATTTAGAATTTACTGAGCTGGAAAAGGCATGCTCCCGCCACTCCACACCCTTTGGCTGTTTTTTGAGGATGCTGAATCCTTTAAACTTTCTGCTCTGGAGGATGTTAGGCAATGAGGTGATTTTTTTCCAGGTAGCAGATGTTCAAGCTGGTAGCTAGGGCACAAGTACTGGGTATCCAAGGAGGTGAAGTTATGGGTGGGGGAGCCAGAGGGCACGGGTGGTGGAAGAAGATGAGGCCAGGACCGGGACAAAGGGAATATTGTGAAGTAGCAGAATCTCAGTGAGAGGAAGCATATAAAAACGGACATATGGTTTATTCATTGGGAAGAGCACTTAGTGCTGGCGTGAGTGGAAAAATGTCCTTTAGCGGCCGAGCCATTACAGACCTTTCTCTCCCCCTCTGTTTTCTGCTCTTTGTATGATATATTTTTCTTTCTCAATAATTCAACCATTATGTCCATAATTTTATTCATCCTCTTGGACTCAACTAAATAATCCTCATATTTTGATGCAGGAGAAACCTTTACTTTCAGTTTTCTAAAAATCAATTCATTATGCTCATTTTTAGCAAAAATCAATTTTTGAAAATGTTAGTAGATTCTATGAAAAAAAGAAAGAATTTCTTTTCACATTTCTTCTTGGTCACGCCTGAGATGAAAAAAAGTAAAAAGCCTGTCATTGAAATGATGCTTTGTGTTAAATGAGGAGACTTTTCTAGTATGGAAATTCATATAAAAGCATGTTCACATTTATACTAGGAAGAGTGAGTCATGTTGGTAAAGTCAGGACAAAGGCCAGCAGTGAAATCTTTGGTGGCTGGTCACAGAGGAGGGAGAAAAGAGGCCATGTTCTCACATGTGCTAGTTGGGAGGTTCTCTCTGGGGACTGGGGTTACTTTAGTCTAATCCATGGGTGGTGATGAGGGCGTTGTAGATTGTGCAGTGAAGAATGTAGAAGGGTGTTTTCAGGTGGAAAGGTAATACAAGCATGCAATTAGCATTTTATGATCCATTATGACCTGCTTTGGGGCACAATCTCTACGTTTAATTAGGATTTATGGAAATGATTTATTTTTAAATGAAAAGGTGGCCCAAAATATTACAAGTAAAAAGATGAGTGTTTTATTTAAGAGGCAAACGAAAGTGCTTATTTTATACATATAACGAAAGTTCTTTAAAGCTTGAAATATATTTATTTTACTTATTCAACACATAGTCTAAAGCACTTGCTATGCATTTTTTGAAGTCTTCTACAAATATTAATTCTTTTAATCCTTGTATTAATGTAATGTCACAGGTACTATTTTTATTTCATAAATGAGGAAAAGAAGGTCCAGAGGTCAAGTAAGTTGCCCGATTTCACGCAGCCCTAAGTGGCCGGGCCGGGGTCTTAACAACCACTGTTGCTCCGGTCCAACTCTTTTATGCTAACTAACGAGGGAAAAAGAAGTCAAGTAGGTATTTTTCTTAATAACCAATTATTAAGAGGAAGTGGGAAACATATAGTTTAAATACAAATTGACAGTGAAAACTAGGCTGAGTGTCCTCTAAACAGATGAAAGGTGGGAGGGTCTTTAAAACAAAGTGCCTCATCAAGTGACTAGGACCCAGAACAAGGAGATGACAAAGGAATGGGCTTCCATTCCCAGACCCGTTATTGTTACCACGACAGCCGCTTTTATTGTGGTCATTACTGTGAAACCATTTTTTAAACCTAAGTATTAAAGAGAGACTTTTTTGTAACAGTCTCAGTGCACTCATTAAAGTGACAAATATTAACACTCTATATAGCTATGAAATAAGAAAGGCGAACATTATCACATGTGGAGGAAACTGAGGATCAAAAACACAAAAATGTCTTAGCCCAGGTTCTGTAGCGTACCATGGGCAGAATTAAAATTTGACCAGCATCTTCTGCCCCTTAGGCTTCCATCTTATTTAATAGATCATCCTGCTTCTTATTTACTCTGTTCATTCAGCCGTTCCGTAAACGGGTATAAGTACCCGTAGGTGTCGGGCACTGTGCCATGGGGAGACCAGCAGAGGAGAAAGGAAAGGCAGTTTATAGAATGGGGGCAATAGAGGGTCGTTAACTGTGAGTGGGGGCTCCTGTCTGTGGTCAGAAGCAGCATGGATGATTCGGAGATAAGTCGCTTTTCTCTTTCTGGACAGGGTGTTTATTGATTCCGTTCATGTTTTTAAATGATGCCAATGTGATAATACACTAATGTATATAAATGGAAGCCCTAATTCAAGGTCAGGCACATCAGCAGGACACAATTGAATACCTCAGTCTAGAGCTCTAGGAGGCCCATCGACCATTTTCAACCTCCTTGGTGCTATAGATAAGAATTCTTTGATTTTATACAATAGCAACTGAAATAGGGCAATTTTAAGACATTAAAGGACCTTTAATATTCTGAGACACATGGTTGCTAATGTTTATCCATGTGTTGAGGCAGAAACTCATTAAACCCTGATTGTGGGGTGGAAACTGGAATAAAGGTTAACTGTTGAGTTCACAAGGTAGAGAGAGTGTAATAGGAGCGTTTGATTTCTTGGATTTAGCATATTCGAGATTTAAGAGAGAGAATTTGTAAAGAAGGAGTGTGAATGAGGTGGTGGGAAATAATTGGTGGGAGAATTTTATGATTCAGAAAATCTTCAAGTTTTACCACATGATAATTTAGCAATATGCTAGCTCTTAACATCTATGAAGTTAAATTTAGGTAAACATATATTGGGCAGAATATGTTAAACTCAACATATACACAGCAAGCACATTTATTTTATCTTTATAATATGGTAATAAAGGTAGGTTTTGTGAGATGCCTATTCCAGATGCCCTTTTAATGGGTAAATAGTAGTCACAAAGTAAATAAACACATTAAAATAAGAATGGAGGAGAAAGTAAAATCATGAAATGAATACATATTTCATCATACACTATTTATTGAAAACCCAGTATACGAGACACTGTTCCTTTCCCAGTCTCTGAGGATCTTGCTTTTTGATGGAGAAGCCTGAAATACATTTTTCGTGAAGTCATTTCATTTGGAAACTGATCTCAGAAGAGAATAGAGCATGGATTGGGGGTGGGAGGTAGGAGGGAGGGAAGAGAATCAAGGAATCTCATTTCAGAAAAGGCAGTGGAAGTAATAGAATTGTAGAAATTTGAGGATTTAAAGGTTGGGCCATCTCTGTTTGATAAAGAAGAGGGTCGTGAGAAGTCTGGACAATCGAAGGAATGACATTGGGAAGGCCAAGTGTGAACTTTAAAGAAAACTGTGCCCTTTAATAAGTAGGTAATGTACAGAAGCGTTTCAACTGTAACAAGAATGTTAATGACCATGATGATCATGGCTGTTCTGTACATATTAGGAGATTTGAGGAAAGTTAAATGGAGCTTTGTAGAGTCCAGGCTAAGATGATGTGAAAATTCACTGGGAGTAGGCAATATTTTTCTCATGTCTCCTTTGAAACATTGAGTAGTTCTGTTTGAATGAGAAAAGAAAAGAGTTTAAGAGAGTCATGTGTAAAAATAAAAGCAAAAAGAAAACCCCAGAAACCTTTTTTTTTTAAACACTGGAATAATTCTTTTAAAAAGATCAGTTAAAATATGACAAAAAAATTTGTAAAATAGTGTGTTTCTCTTTGAAGAAACACCCAATTTGAATATAGTAGAAATTCTAGTTAAAACCTTGAAAATGGATCATGAGAAACAATACTTTGCATATAAGGAAGTTAGTTCTGGTAAGCAAACGGAGCTCTTTGGGAACCCCGCCTACCATGGAGTGTTTGTAATGGGACTCAAAGCTCTGCTAGGCTGCTCCGGTACCGATGGAGATAGGCCGGGTCTTTCTATCCAGTCAGTTTCGATTTGTCCCCACCCTAATAGAGATGAAGTGGATTGTGCTGGGCAAACCTGTTTCTGAAATTTCAGTTCCCTCCTTCCTCATGCCCCACCTTATACCTGATGTTTTTCTGCGTGGAGTCACCTCCAGCTTTGAAGGCTTCCTTTCGCCTCCTTTATATCAGAAGGGATCTGGTAGCGATATACTGGATCGGTAGCTTACACGCCCGTCAACCGTTGTAAAACACTGAAATCTCTTATTATTATTTATTTAAGGTTCAACTGTGGGAGACTGTTGGTGGCATTTCAGGAATCTGCAAGCAAGTGGGGGAGACAAGCTGGGGGTGTGTTGGAAGCTAGAGCAGCATTCCCTGCCTCCACTCCCACCCGGTTCTTCTCCCCTGCTCCTACATTTTCTGCATTTCCTAAGAGTTTTGCAACCATTTAAAAAAGTAACGTATTGTCATGGCAGTTCTGAGGCTAAATGTTAGTAGAAGCAAGACTGTTCACAGTAATCAAAAGTTAGTGACTTTTGAATGTGCTGGTTATTTGAACAATCAGTGATGGCATTGTTTCCCCTTCCCGCAACGATCCCATGTTCAGTCACCAGTGTTAAGACCTGACTAGCTCTTAGAGGTCAAGCCACGAAAATCATTGAAGAGTGTCTGTAGTCAGAATAAGCTTTTCCTGGCCTGTCCCATATTCCTGTTCACCCTACCTTCTCCTTTATCCTCTGTGCTTATTGACTTGGGGACTGACCAGGATTTGACCTCTTAAGCTTTTAGGGATGGGAGGCCCGGATGCCCCATTACCTGCTCCTTATGGAACCTGGTCCAACTTTAGCCCAAACCAGGCCTACTTGGCAGACACCCTTCGTCTTTGGACTATACATGTTTTCCTTTCCTTCAAGGGTTATGAGTTTTAAATTATAAATTTATATTATATTATTTTATATTATAAACCATTCATCTGGTATCATAAAACATAACTTAGGTTGTTTTGTTGTTGTTTCTACATTCAGAACACATCCTCTTTCCATTACTGGAACTGACATTTAATTTATGGAATTCAGTCTAGTAAAACAGTACTATGCATAGTATTTGCAGACAAACAATGTAAAAATTTTAAAAGTCCCAAGTTTATTGGGATAGAATAGTTTCAACTGCTTCACTAGGTGAGCTGAAGTTGACTAAAAGCCATCAGACCTCTTGTTGTGAGCAGGAAGCCAGAAGCCATCCTCTGCTGAGAAAGTTCTTTTCCTTCGTGGTAGAGTATTGCCCAGTTAGGTGTGTTGTGGTGTGTAATGTCTTTCTCTAGAGCAGCGATTTTCAACCAGTGGGCTGCAAGAATTATTAAAACATTCAATACCTGACTACTTAGGGACACTGACCTCTTTTTCCTTAGATCTTCAAGTAAAAAAATGACAATAGCCAATACAACAGTAGCCATCTAGTGTGAATAAATCCAAATAATATCTATTTTTTTCATCAGATTGGCAAAAAATATATTTTTGGGTGTGCCACAGAAGTTTAGTAATTAATTTATGTGTGCCACGAGATGAAAAGTTTGAAAACTGCTGCTCTAGAGCCCTTGCTGTTTTCATATCAAGGAGATTTTGTAAGAAGGACTATGGATTGTTCCAGTATTAAAGCCGTTCTTAGGTGAGAGAGGATCTAGGAGTCTAATATGGAATTATGTAATCTGTGCCCTGATGAATGGAACCCAAGAAAAAGGTTGAACCTGGTACATATTTTAATGTATGCAAGAGTAGCAAGATAGAGTAGGAAATATTTTAGGATAGCCGTACAATAGTCCTGTGTAAAAGCTGTCTGTCTTTTGATTTTGTGTGTTTATGTGATTTAATGTTGCCTCACTGGAATTCATTAGTGTGATTATAAACTTATAACATGGTGGTTGATCACCTGTACTCAGCCTATGCTGTAGAAAGGAAATAATGATCCTTCATACTGAATTCTCAATTGGTCATGAGCCTATTGAAACCAGTATTGGTATTTTAAAAAGAGCAACAAAAGGTACATCTTCCTTCTCTGATATTGGTAATAAGACATTTTATGTTCCTAGTGTTCAGCAGAGAGTGTCAGAAAATCAATATGAATAAATTCAAGTACATAGGATTCAGCCTATTCGAAAATGTAGTGAGTGGCAAAATGACAGTGTGCATTATTAAATGTTTTTTGCTTCACCCACATGTAAATATTAGCATGTAGAAAAGGTACCATAGGCGGCTTAGAAATTTAGGCAGAAAGCAATCTGCTGGCTTTTTCTTTTTTTTTATTCTTTGTTGTTGTTTGGTGTCTCAAAGCTTACAACTAATCTGAATTTGAAACTAAATACTGTCATTACAGAAGATTTTTTTCCGAGTTCTTCCAATTTCTCTGGGGACAAAATAATGGCCGCTTGAAGCAGTGGAGAAACAGTAATTAGGGCAAATAGTAATACTGTGCATGATTGAGGAAAATGTGAGGAAGGGAGGGAGAAAATGCAACAGACAGACTTGTACAGCCTGTTACTAGGAAACCACATCAGCATTAAATACAGTGTGCTAATTGGCTATCCTGTTTCTGCCCGGGTACCAGCCTGGGCCTGCTACACAGCTGTTTCTGTTCTTTCTGGTTGCTAGGTAACTGCATCATTTCCCCCCCACCCCCCTTTGTGTTCTGGAGGCTAATTGGCTACTTCTGCTTCTGGTGTTGCTGCTGGGTACCAGTCTGGGCCTGCTGCTCTGCTGTTTTCCAGAGGGATTTAATGGGGGGAGGGGAAGGAAAAGGGAAAGGAAGATATGCTGGCAATTAATGGAGCATAAGTGCAAATTCTACACAATGTCTGGCACCTGCGTCCCCTCATCCTGCTTTCTCAACTAAATCTTTCAGCTATGAAAACACATTAGAATCTTGGAAGTGTTTCTTTTCTCTGCATACCTTCTGAATATGGTTCAAAAAAGAAACAAGACATTTGCAGACTTAACTGATGGATTCGGTCTTCTTAAGAAAGAACTCGCAAATTATTAGATGTCTAAATTTGATATGGGTAGGATAGAATTTGTGCAAACATTAAAGTTACTAACTTATTAACAAGACAACATTTTTAACATCTTAAGAATAGTGCCACTTTATCTCTTAAATGGACCAAATACCTTCATAGCCATTCTTCTTGATATCATACAGGTTTAAAGTAAGAAATAAAACGGACTAAAAGTGATTATGGGATTTTCCCAGGTGTTTTATTTATTTAGAAGGAGCAAAGGGAAACTTCTAGACCCATGAATTTGCATTATACATTTCATTCCTCTCATGTGCACAGCATATGTCTCAAGTACTTTTTGGTGATATATTGTATTTACATAGAAATAATGCGTGTTTTGCATACCTTATTTTCTTTCCTTATAACAAACAAATGAGGTGCAAAATAAACCTAAAACCAGTTTTGTGATTTAAAAAAGCGTAATTACTTTCCATATAGTTTTATCTCCGATTTAAGTAGAGGCTTCCATTTCATCAATATTGACATTTTCACTGGAAGTATAGGGAGGAAGATTCTTTAGAAGTCAAGTGATGCTTCAAGAAGGTTTCACTTGAAATAGTTGAGAAAATATATGTAAATTGGGGCTCTTTAAAGAGGCGACTTCATCCCCCTGGGAAAGAGCTGTTATACTGAGAAAACTCGGAGCATGTTGTGTGGCTGTGCACAGCAATAGTTAGCAAAGGCAACTCTTACTTGACGCTAATGGCTGGTGCTGGCTTCCCATACTAATGAGACCTACCATCCACTATTGAAAGTGAAGCAGGAGGACCTCTATTCTGAGCAGTAAGCCCTGCCACTCTAAGATCAGATCAGGCTCCGTGGAATCATTTCTGCTCAATGTATCCTTAAAATAGATCGAAGGCTTCAAACTAGGCTAGGATGATGGAGAGAATATTGCAGTATTCCATAGATCTTAAGGAAACCAGCTAGCTAGTATCAAACTGCAAAAGGAAACCTTTTTATCAGAGGATAACTATGAAACAGATATAGTCCTATATCTGCTATTTGTATTAAGAGGGCTAGTTGTTAATCACTTGGGAATATTGGTTCATTAAAAGACTTATTAGCCATTTGATTATGAGAAGCTACTGTAAGTCAGAACATTCCTTCATCACTTGACAAATTTTATATTCTGACTTTGGGAGGGGGTGGTTTTGATTGGTTCAGTGTTTAGTCTTTGTTGATGGCAGATTGTCAGAATAACAACTTTCCATGTGTATTACGGATTGTCCCTAGCTGACTGAAGCAGGACCTGGGGCGAAAAGTCCAAAGAAGTCCCGGGCATGTCTCTTATCCACCACTCTTTGACCGTCCACTGGGTGTGGTTACGTATCTGCATTCTGGCTCCGGTAGGCCCTGGGAAACTCCAGGCAGGGGTCTTTGAAAAGGCTGAAGTAGTCATGGTTAGCCTCAACTGTGAACAAACACCAGGACCCGCTTCCGAACTTCCTCTCTTTTTGCTCTTCTGGGTGGGCATATCTTTATTCTTCAGGTGTCGCTGTGTTTAAAGTGATAGTGGGAGCACAGGCACACTTTGGGGCTTGAGGAAAGGAGATGCGCCACTAGCTGCTTCAACCTTATGAGTCTCCCCCATCGCGAAAATCTGCTTTGCTAATTCTCATCTCCACACAAAGCTACCACCTCATGTATGAGGTAAAGCAGTTGACAAAGCTGGGGAAGAGGAATCTGATGTCTGCTGGCTGCCCAGCAGGGCTGCTGCAAACCCCTGTTATGCCTTTGTGAGAATCAGACAAAAGTACCTCTTCCGTGGGCAGAAGCTGCCTCAGCCTCAGCCCCTTGGCCCTTCAGTGGGCACTTTGTGCTCCTACTGCTCGTGGCTGCCTGCTCACCACAGGAGCTGATCCACTTTGTTGGGTCTTTCCTGACCCTTCCTGAACTTTGAGGCTGATGAGGTTCTAGCAGGAACATGAAAGTCACATGACTGTTCAAGGAGGGTATTTGGACCTCCTCTCAGTGGCTAAAGAAGCCATTCTGAATGTGAACAAAATTTTTCCCAGTCGTTCTCCCCAAATGTGAGATCATTGAGTTGCCTAATGCAGCGATTCTCAACTGGGGCTGATTTTGCCCCTCAAGAGATATTTGCTAATGTCTGGAGACATTTTTGGGTTGTCATACCTTGGAGGGGGGTGGAGTTCGCTACTGACATCTGGTAAGTGGAGGGCAGGGATGCTCTTAAACATCCTACAACACACAGGATAGCCCCCACAGCAGTCATCGGGCCACAGATGTCAACAGCGCGGAGGCGGAGACTCTCTGGCCTCATGCAACCTTGGCTGTCCTCCACATTTTCTCTTTGGGTTACACTGCACCACCAGCAAAATCCATCCTCATTCTTGTAAGACTACTGAACGGGTCTTGCCTTCCTCCTTATGACCTTTTAAAAATTGGCTAAATATAAAAATTGGGTAATTTATTATTTCTGTCGGGACTTAGAAGATGGGCTGCTTCATCCCCAGTGATGTGGGGGCAGCCTCTCCACCTCTGCCAGAGGCTCGGCTTTCTAGATGTAACGTTGTAATCGTGGCTGTTCGCCAGCACCGTCCACTCCCCTCGTGCTGCAGGCTCCTGACCTGTAATACCCTGAGATTTTGCTGAGGCAGGGGTTTGAATCACATGAGCTGCCAGGCTGGTAAGTGGGAGGGAGGCTTTTAGCCAGGAAATGGACCTATAGCTGACCAGACACTAATGACCATTTCCTACCTGTCCCCTCGTGTACAGCAGCCTCACCGAATTAGAACAATCATTTCCTATCAAAGGAGCTTGACTCTTAGGGCAGAAATAAGACTGAGGATAAGTGTTTTCAGTCGGAAAATAGAACTTTTATTGGGAAAACTGTATTGAAGTGCATGGTACTTCAGCACACTTCCTTTCATTCACTATTCCGGTTCCAGGGAGAAAGGCGCTATCTCAGGTAAAAGGATTTAAATGGCATCATCTAATGGACACATACTTTATGCTCACATTTGTCAGGAGATGTGAATTATGCATTGGCCCTTTCAGCTACATTCACATGCATAGAAAATAACATTGTCAGACGTGTCATCCCCAGATACAATGGACAATATGCTATTATAATTGTGGGTCATTGTCCTAGCTGTTTGGAGATAATACTGCTGACATTATTCTTCTCATACATGTCAATGTGGCTGTAGGGAGTACGTGACATCTGTGTCTTTCACACAGATTAGCTTATCCCTCGCCACTTGGAAAGGTTGAGATTAGTGAGCTGGCCTCCTGGGGTCATGGTAAGTGCCACGTTTTGGATCCCAGTTGTTGTTGGACCTCAGTTTTAGGTCCTGTAGGGAAATTAGTAATATTTATCTTGATGACCTGCGGAAGCGATGGTTGTTTAGTCAGCTCCCCCAGAGCAGATGTGCTAAAGGAAGGGTAGGCTGAGGCATCCCTACTCAGATTGGCTTTGGGAAAGAGAAGCAACTGGGTATCAAGCCTGGGAGTGGCTGCCTCCACGTGATAGCTTTATCCAAGTAAGTGAGCAATGATAATGTCATCCGTATTGCTCTTTGTAGCTTACCAACTGCTTTCATGTCTCACATTTCATTGAGCCCCGCCTACCTGTGTGGAAAGTGCTTCCATTATTCCCATTTTATGGATGAGGAAACTGAGGCTGAGAATGACTTTTTTCAAAGGTTTCTCTGCCAAACTGTAGAGCCTGCCTCATCCAACAGAATTTCCTTCAGCAGTCAGCTATTTTCTAGCAGGGGAGCAGGGGGGCTAAATTAAAACAGGATAGAAATGAACTAAGTTGTGTTTAAGGTTCAGTGAAATAAATGGCTTGATATTTGCCATCCTACTTATTTCACACATATGCTAAGTAACATGTGGGTTGTTATCTTACTTGTCCAGTGTGACAACAAATTCAGAATAGCTAAGAAAATGGAATGACTGCCATATATTCTTATATCCTATCTATTTTGATAGAATTTAAGAATCCTTGGTCTTAATTGATTTTTTTTCTACTTTAAGAATGCAAGACAGTTTTGAAGATGCAAACAAATGCAAGATATTGATTCTCAATAATATCTCACTACCAGGGAACTGCATATTTTAGAACATTTTTAGAGAGAAATTGTAAATAGAAACTTCTCTTTGAATGCACCTTAGCAGTCCTCTTTTATCACTAAACTGGAAGATACAAACGGAGATGCCCTAGAGAAGTAGTTGGGGGAAGCCGTGGGTGGATGGATCTTGGGGTGTAAGTTGCATGTTGTTGTCTTAGGCATATCAGAGTTTTGCTAGGGGAGTTTGAACAAATAATTTGTGATTTTATTTTTATTTATATGATAAATATATAGTTAAAGATAATCCTGTTTCATCCCCTTTTTGTCCCACTTTTATGGATGTGTTAAATGCCTTAAGAGAAACGCTTGCTCGATACTAGAATTGTAAATCCCCTAATGAGCAAAGATCCCAAACTCAGGTTAGGATTCTGCTGCCGCGTGCAGCCATCGCTCCTCCGTAGTCACAAAAGCCCGTGGTGAGGAGCTGCTTTCTAACACTCTGCCAAAAGGATCTGCAGGAACCTCCCAGCGATGGGCATTTGCATTGTCTTCCAGAGATCCGAGGAAAGAAAAGATTTTAATGCCAAAAGACAAATTCCTGGAAGGTACAAGGAATAACACATACGACTCCTAAGGGCGTTATGTTGGCCTCAGAAAAGTAAATGGTTTCTTTGTCCAATCTTGTGTTCCTGTGCATCGTTGTATTTTCAGATTTGCTTCCCCCTTTTAGGTATTCTACCTGCCAAAGAAATAACAGTAATAAATCGTTATGACTGGCAGGACCCCACTCCCATTTCATATTCACCTTTCCCTTGCTTGGGATTTGCCGCTAAGCATTTAGAAAGCTTTCTAACCCGCCTGTGTGTCTTTCGCCCCATCCTACAATCAGATCTTGAAGTTTTTGTGTGATTTTCCCTGGCGTCCATCTTCTCCACAGAGAATGGTTAATAAGCAAAGGCAGGGACTGAAAAGAATCCTTTCAGCTAAAGGAAACCTCTCATGCATCTTTCCCGCCACTGTCATCGCGTGAGCTAGGAGGACCATAGGCACAAAGCTTATGGGATCAATTACCACGAGCTCACTGTTAAACATTTTTTTAATCTGTTGTGAGAAGAATAAAGCAATAATTAAAATTAACTGGGCAGCTTTTGCTCTATTGAGGCGTTAAATCTTTGTGTAAACACAATCACATTGTGCAAACATAGTTCTTTTCAGTTGGCTGATTTAGATAGTGAAACCGCTGAAGTTTGGAGGTCTCTGGGTCAAGGGCCCGCTTTGCCACGGTTTGAAAGGTCACCTGCTCATTTGTGCCTCGGCTGCGCTGCACAGGGGGCCCTGAGCGGGTGTGACTCCTTGCCCGCCGCAGCACAAAGAGGAGCTGGCTGGCGTTTGGCAGATAGTGGTCTGAGCGGAGGGCGCAGGAGAATAACGCACAAACAAGACCGCCGAACGCGGGCGGGTGGGGGTGCTTGCGGGCCCCCGGGGCCCCGGCAGTGAGCCGGCGCGAAGGCGGAGGAAACAGCAGTTATAAAATATAAATGTGTTTATTATTACACTGGGCCCATGCTATATAATTTTACACACGCTCACATTTGTAATTTATCGCTGCGGCTCCATATGGAGGAGACGCCTGCTAATTTATCCAAATTGGGAGGGAGGCCTCGGAAGACGATCAAATTGGAAGGAGCTGTACCTGAGAAAGAATGGTCTCCTAAAACAACAACAGCAACAACAACAAAAATTAAAAAGTAGCTGCTATGTCAGAGGCATCCTTTGTTCCTTTATTTTAATAAGCCGTGCTTCGCTTTAATTATTCATGATAATGCTTGTCCTGGAAGGAGCGTACCATCCGTGTCCCTGATGCAGAGGCTGTTACCGCTGAAACAGCCTGCCCAGCGTTTCTTGCGATTGTCATGTTTTGACCCGTGAGAGGTGAGACAGCTGGAGGGTGGCAGGTTTATGCATACCTGCTGCCCCTCTTTGGAGCGAAGGAGGGAGGTGGAGAAAGGCCGAGTGGTCCCAGTCCAAGTTTGGGGCACTCCTTCAACCCAGCAGACTGGTCCTGTACCTGTGTCATTGCCCTGAATCCTTGCAAGGTAGGGGGTGATTTTTCCCATCTCAGGAGCAGAAAATGGAAGCTTCGAAGAGCCCAGGGGTACACAGCTAGTAAGTTCAGGTATGACTCCAGAGTCCCTTCTCCCGCAGTGTTTTGCTGGAATTTCCGAGGAGGGAAGCCAGGAAAGGGCACGGGAGCAAAGACCATCTTCCTCCCTGCTTCTCCCACAGCCCATGCCGTTTGCTGTGCTTTCAGCCCATTTCCTGGCCTTAGCAGCAATTACCCTCATCGTTTCCGACAGCTTTCCTAAGTGTTTCTTGTCTTGGCAGAATCTTGAATTACTCGTTCTGGGAGCTCTTCAGAAGGAGAGCACTTTGGAACAGCATGCGCTAGTTCCAAAGGACCCAGAGCATCCATGATTTATGTCCCTTGCAGGGGAACTCCACTGTGACCCAGGGTAACCTGATGGACCAGTTTTACCTCGATGTTTGCTTACTAGAGGGGAGGGTGGAGGCTGAATGACCACCCACTCTTGTAACAGAACCCTGGGAGGCACTCCTGATACAAATCCTTTTATTTCTCCTGTATTCCATCAATTTCCATTATCTTGTTGGCACCGCTTTCTGTGTTTTGTATTTGTTCACTTCACCCCTGCTGCTCGGAGCCGTTATTGCTCCAACCACTACCCTGTCTCTCTCAGACTGTCTCAGAGCCTCCTGGAGGGTCCCCTCACATCCGCTCATTCCCCTCTGCAGCCCATTCTCCAGCACGATATTTTTTAAATTTAAATCCAATCGTGTTATGCCCCTGCTTAAAATCTCACAGTAGTTTCCATTGCTCTCAGGATAAAGTCCAAATTCTCAAGTGTGGTCTGTAAGAACACTGTCCAATAGAAATATATAATATAAGCCATGTGTGTAATTTTAAATTTTCTAGAAGCTTTATTTTTAAATTAGTTGTGCTAATTAAATAATTTTAATATTAGACTTTTATTTAACTCAGTATATCCAAACTTACCATTTCAACATGCGATCAGTATAAACAATGATTAATGAGCTATTTTACATTCTTTTTCCCCCCAAGTCTCTGAAACCTGGCGTGTATTTTACACTTGGAGCACATCCCAGTTTAGATTGCTCACATTTCAAGTGCTCAGCAGCCATATGTGAACTCAGATTGGACTGAGCAGGTCTTTAAGCCTTTGCAGTCTGGCCCCTACCTGATTCTTCAGCCTCGCCGTGTCCCTCTCTCCCTGAGGACACACACTCCAGATCTTCTTCTTTGCCAGTTTCTGGGTGAGGTGTGGGAGACGATACGGCAGAGGGGGAAGAACCCCTCACCCCTGCTAGGGAGTTGGCAGAAGTAGCCCAACACTGAGCCATCTTCATTCTACCCTTCCACCCTGCAGGGCTTTTAGGCAGCCGAGGTGGGTTAAAAGTCAAGTCCTTGCTTTGCAATTGGCCTTGAGGGTTTCCTTCTTCGGTTTGTTTCTCTAGGGCTGTGTCAGGTGACACGGATGATTTTTGAGAAAGTGAAAGGAATGAAATGGAAACACACTGGTAACATTAATTTGTGGTATCAGTCTCCTCTGAGGAAAATTAACTGCCTACCCACTACTGAGGTCCTGTAGCGAAAAATACTGTTATACGAGCTAAAGATGAGAGCATGGGATCTGGGGTAGGAAGAGTGAGTTGTTGGTCCCACCCCTGGTTTCTAGTCTTGGTGGATGACATTCCTTCACTTATTTATTTTAGAAAAGAACAACTATTATATGAGTGCATCTAAATAGTGCTGACATTCTTTCCAGTTGAAAGATTTCTTTTATCTACAAATATTTCCAAAGGAAATGTAAACATTTATTCTGTTGTAATTGCAGGCAATTGAACAAGAGGCAGGGTGAGACAGTGGTTAAGCCCGTAGACTCTGAAGGTGAGACCACCTGGGTTTCAGTCTTGACTGTACCACTTACAAGCAGGCACACTTGGCGAGTGGCTTAATTTCTCTGACCCTCAGCTTCCTCATCCATAAAATGGGAGAAGATAACAGCATGTGTCTCACAGGGCTATTGAGAGGGTTAAAGGGGAGAATATACCTAAAACCCTTAGTGTTTTATACTACCCAGCACATAATGAGTGCTTGATAAATATTAGTCAATAGTGTATTTCCCCCGGATTTGTAAAACACTATCATCAGTCAAGGTTGGATGGAACTGGGCCATAAGTCTTAGCTCAGGATGATCATTCAACGTATATTCTCTGAACAAGTATATTTATTATCTAATTTGTTTGTATATAACATTTTGTGTATCTCTGTGAGAAGGCAAAGATAGACATCTCATCAGGGCTTGATTCTACCATCCATATATCCAATAGAAAAGTCAAATATATTTCAGCGAATATGAGGCCTGGTAAATACAAGGTCTGTCCAGAAGGTATCCAGCCATGTAATATGAAAAATAGAGACATTTCTTGAAGAATATAGAAGATACAAGAAACACTGTACATAGGACAATGATGCCTCAGTCCCCTTAAAAGTAGACACCTTGGGACCTCACGCAGTTCTCCCAGTTGCCATCAGCTGCCCCATCATGTTTTCCTGAATCTCATCAACAGTCTGAAATCTCTTCCCTTTCAGAGGTGATACTAGTTTTGGGAAAAGCCAAAAGTCACAGGGCACCAAATATGGGCTGTAGCGGGCTGAGTCACCTGGGTGATTTGATGTTTTGTCAAAAAACTGTGCACGAGATGCAATGCATGAACTGGTGCATAGTCGTGATGAAGCTGCCAGTCAACCACTTGCCCACAGCTATGGCCTTCTGAATCATCCAAATAGTTTCTGCAGAGGAATGTTCAAGCTTAATGCAAAACCTGATGCAGATTCATTACTCTACTCAGTCATTTTGAATTTGATGGTCACACAGTACACATGCTCACTCAATGACGTCTGCCACCCCCACTTACTAGTACAGTGGAGTCGTCATTGTTCACACATGTGCATCCCAGTCCACTCTCCTTGGCTGCCAGGTTACAGTGATGTCACACAACCCGTTCTCATTATGTTAACAGTGGCTGTACTTTTTCTGGGCAGACCTCATATACATCACATTTTAGTGATGCAAGTTTTGGGCTATTTTTCTATACTTGGTGTTTAATTGTGGTGTTTTGTTTGATTTCTTTGGTGTTTTCATCAGTGACATATTGCTAATTGAGAAGTTGAGGCTTGGGGTATCAACTCTGTTTATTAAATGAAAGACCAGTCCCAGGAGATGACCTGCTTCTAACACCTTAACACTGATCTCTAACCATCGTATCTAGAAACAGGTGATTTCAGGCCCTTTCTTCACCAGAGAGGTATATCTGGACACTGGATGTTGATACGAGCCGTCTTGAATAAAGAAGGATTTTTGTTAGGAATATTTTAACAATCGCCTGGCCTATAGAGCGCTTTACAGTATACAAAGCGCTTGCATAGACATCATCTCTTTTCATCTTCACAGTAGTCCCGTGAGGCCAGCGTTAAACAAGGGTTAGCCCCGTTTTGCAAAGGAGGAAAGTGAGACCCAAGGAATATGTAACTTATCCTAAGATCACATAGTAAGAGGAAAAGCTAGGACTAGAACGTAGCTCTCCTGAGTGTGAGTTGTGTGTGTGTTTTCTACTAAAATGTGCTTGTGCATGTGAGACACTATTTTTAAAGCTCCAGTGACCTTTATGAATAAAAGAAGTGAGATTAAGATGTGGAGTAATGTTTATATGTTGCAAGTTTGGGCCCTTTGGGCATGTATCATTTTCATTCATCGGTTGCTATTACCCTTTGAATTAATAAGAACATAAATGAAACTATTTGTGATGGAGACACAAGCCAACAGAAACTTAAAGAAGATGTAAGATTCTTTTCTTTCTTTCACATAAAAGTCCAGGCTCTCAGAAAGCTGTGCTCTGAAAACTTGTCAGAAGCACAGATCCTTTCCATCCTGTTGGTTGCCCATCCTGAGGGTTTCTACCCTTAAGAAATTGCCCATGTCCACTCAATTCAAGATGGCTACCCACAGGCCTACTTTCTAGGAAGCTAGTTTTTGTGCGGCTATAAAAAAATGCGGCTTGAAATTGCACTTGTCAGTTCCACTCACATCTCATCAGTTAGAATGTGGTCCTGTGTTAACATGTAACTGCAGAGGAGCTGGGGCAGAGAGTCTTCATTCTGGGTGGCAATGAGCCCAGCTAAAATTTGGGGGATCTCTTATTATAGAAAAGGAGAGAATGAATATAGAAGGACACATGGCAGTTGCAGTTGCTGCTATGCTCTTAGTCTTTACAGTTTCTTTTTAGCCTGCAATGCAGACATTTTAACATGAAACACTTGACATCTGAAATTCTAAATGTATACACGGTAAGAGAAAAATCCTACTTCATTGCAAAATCAAAATAACTGCATGAAAACTAGGTCCCTGTAGAATGCCAGAACTTTTGATTAGAAACAATGTAGATTCTGCATTTTGTGAGAATATTGCTTTATTGGAATAATATGAAGTGACTAGGAAATTAATTACTTGACAGAGCAAGCATATAGGGTCTAATTTACCACAAGTTAATATTTTTTTATATCGTTGCATTGTCCTTTTTGTAGCAAGGGCAAATTTTGAAATTTAGTAGAATGAAGAGAAAGTATTTTGTAGCTGTAGGTTTAGTGCTCTCAAAATTAGGACTATTTCAGGTTAGAGTTACAGAGGCTGACAGATTGCATGAGGGTGCTTCTACATGTGTGGGTGTCAACATGTTTGTGCTGAATTGTTTGCAGATTAGGGAGCTTACGTGTATGTGTGTGTTAATGTGTATTCTACTGGTGGCTTTTAATCATTTTGTTTTCGTCCCAATTATTTTTATTATGAAGCAGCACAATGAGGATGTGGGAGGATTTAGGTTACAATGCTTAAAGGAAGCTTTGAAAAAGGACTAGTAATATATGCATATGTATGTCCAATCAGGTTGATCAGGGACCTTTGGCATGTCTCTAACATTCCAAGTCTTGGGAATACTAAGGTCATTAAAGGTCATTAAACTTGGCCTTCTGTCCTTGCCGGCCTATAGGCGTGGCTCTTACCATCTCTCCAGTTCATTCTTGAAATTTCTCCTCATATGCTCACCTTTCACCTTAGCTATAACAAACAATTGACTGTCATGTCCAGGCTTTTGCACATACTGCTCCTTCTCCCTGAAATGTCCACTGCTCTTGTCCCTGGTCCCCTTCAATTTCAGTGAGTCTCATCTCCTCATGATGGTTCTACAGCATCTTAGGGTCCTCCAAATGTCCATCACATGCCTGTAGCAGGCACGTTGGGTCTTGTGTTGTTTGCACGCAAGCTGGGGCTTCCCACCTGGGAGCCCCTCGGATGCACAGGCCTTTTTCTTTTCCCTTCGACCTCCAGCAGGGGCCCTGCTCAGTACATATTCGAACCAATGATGGATGCTGGTTAAATCCAACAACTTGTCACACTGGGGAGGCTGTTTTTTCACCATCAGTGAATTAGACCGGAAGTCTAAGTGTTTGACTTTTCCTGCGCACCCATGGACAGAGATGAGGTATTTTGGAGATAACGCACATCAGGGCTTATGAATGTGGAAGGGAAGGTGGTAAAGAAGTTTTTGTACTTTTGATTTTTGATCGGTCACCAACCTCTTAATTAGCAAGAGTGCATATAATGTGCCTGAGCCTGTGCTAGACATTGTAGGTGATGACGAGGAGGCAGGTGAGAGGCATCTAGCCCAGTGCATGGACACTCATTGGCTACTTAATCGTATTTTTAATTGGAGGTGTAAGATGTCCCAGATTAAAATTTTCGAAGTGCTGCTCATGTGACATGGGTGGGGGAAAGCACGGCCAGGGACTAAGGCACAATAAAGGAAGCATCTGTAAGAAATATCAGGGAAGTGGCCAAAGGGTATAAACTCAGACAAGGCGGTAGCGTTCTGACCAGAAGACGCTTTGGGCCAGCATGACGCGGAAGACAGGCTCTGAGTACAGGACATCCTAGGAAATGGGAAAGGCGGGGGGCGGGGTGCTGCGTAGGGCTGTGGGAGGGTGAGGGGTTTCTGTCAGGAGTGGGGAGTGGAGAAGAGAAAAAAATAAGTGAGATGGTTTGTGGACATATTTTTCTAAGCACATAGGCAATGGTACGTGAAAAACATCTGTCATAGGTTATTTGTCAACATAAGAAACTGAAATGTTTCTTTTTGGTTGTTCTTTTTAGTACTTTATACTTAGATAAGATACATATTTGGGTTGCTTTAGATAATCTGGTAATTCAGTCTTTTTAAAAAAAAGTGTTTGATCATCTTGGAAGAGAGTGATAGAGACAAATTGATGTTTTAAATCTTGACTGATTTAATATTTGCCTCTAAAAATCTCTAGGGAATTGGATCTTGTTCAAGCTGAATGGTAGCTGGTCAGATTTGGGTTTCTTGAGAATTAATATAGTTACCTTTTTTTGCTTTTTAATTTTAGGATAAATTGCCTTTTAAAATGTTGATATGCTTAGCCCACTTTTTCACCGTCTGCATTTATATAACAAGGGAATAAGAATTAAGATTAGCTTTAGCTTAATCATAACAAATTCAGGATGCTGAAGCCAATCATTTGATAGCTTCCAAAACTGAATCTGAGGTGGTTTTGGGTTATCCACTCCTATGGGTTTTTTTAATACCATGGATCCATCAGATATAGATATATATATATATATATATATATATATATATATATATATATATATATCAGATATGTAGCAAAAAGTTAACTTTGCATCCTAATAGTAAATGATTCAAGTTTATGTTTACCAATTTTTAGTTAGCAAAAAGAAAAAAATCAGCATACCTAAGATAATAATTCGGCATCATCAACTAAAGTGATATGTGCCAATCGATGACTGCCATGGGTCCTGGATCAGATCAGGTTTGATTTAACCTCCCCTCCCTACCCCCTTGCTCTGGCCTTCCGTGCCCCTTCCTTTCCATGACTCCTAGGCCCCCCGGCCTCTCACACTGCCCTCAGGTTCCCCTGCGTCCTCCCCAGTAGGTGTCAGGTAGGCCCACTCTCCCACAAAGCTGTGGGCTCCACAGTTCTTTTTCTTTCCCTTTTTGACTGCTACATTCCATGCACGACGAATAAATTTCTGGCTATACCGATGTGAAGGTGTACACCCCAGCTGCCAACTTCTGCAATTGATTGCATCTCTTGGGGGAAGGGTTCCCATTCTGTGTTGGTTTGTTTCTAAAGCGTGTACTTCTGTATTTGAGGTATCATCATTTTCAGAGTGGCTTGGTGATGCTTTTGATATTAACTTAGCTTAGAACATGTGTGAAGCTAAAGAAGCATTTCTTCATTCCTGAAATTAAATTTTTAAAAGTGACTAAAAACTTAACAGTTTGGTCATTGTGGTAGTAATAGATTATTCCTGCATGTGTCCCCTGCAGTATGGCTATCTTTACAATTGAATGCAAAAGCCAGATTGGCTTTGAGTTTAAAGCTTGTATTTTTAATAATAAAATGTCCCCCTAAATACATCAAATTGAATTTTGGGACCCTGGCTTACAAAGTAATTACCTTTAGTACTAAATGGAAGAAATAAATATCTTACAGATTTGTTTCAAATAAATTCATGTAGTGTAGTTGTCACCTTGACAGGAAAAAGGTAAATGTTTTAACAACTTTTTTCTTCAAATTTAGCATACTTAAAATGCTAAGTTGACATTAACCCTTCTTTGGAATTACCCCTAAAAAGCGAATAAAAATAATTTTTAAAGATAATCTTGGACAACAACAATAAAAGCAAAGAAAAAGAGTAAACACCAAACAAGGGAAAATTCAAAACAAATTAACCACAATGCCAGTAAAGCATTTGCTTCCCCTAATGGTCATGCTTACCTGTTTCACAACTTGAGAACGTAATGTTCCAGGTATGCATGCTGACGTTTGAAGTTTTAAGTGAGTTTACAATTTTGGAGAACTGCATTTTTAAGAGTTGTGGGATTTTGTTTTGCCTTTCTGGGGAGGGAATTAGTTGTGCCTCACTCAGCTCACTGAAAAATACTAGGGTACTCTATACATTTTTATTTAAATAAGAAATCAATTTGACTGAAAATATTATGATATTCTCTGGCTTATGGGAAACGTGCTGTAGTATCTAAAAACACGTCTCGAAATCACAGGTTGCACATTGCAAAAACTCCACAGGCCAACAGCTGTACTTATTCTAGCACCTGGGATGGTTGCCAGTTTTTATGACCAAGCAACCCAGTCTTCCTGCAACAGTTCAAACAAATTCACCAGGAATCGAACACTTCGCTTCTAAAGGAATGTTTTGAAATGTTAACCATCATTAAAATGGAATATGGCCCCAAAGATGTGTTTAATCCTGTGTATTTTCAAAGACAAGGTGGGCATGAGAGGTGATTCACTGCGATGCTTGGGCTCCACTTTAAGTTTCATGGAGAAGCCCTTTTGCCCTTGCCCACAGGTAATGGAGGTCTGTGTACCGTAGCTTTCTTTGGCCTCCCTCACGCCTGCACACTCCCTTTTGATTATCACCATGATTGTCATAAAACCTTTTATCCATTTGGGACTTTGTAATTGACCAGTCACTCTCATGTACCAGATGCCATCGAATCTTCCGACCTATAAGGAAGCAGAAGATTTTTTTTTTACTCTTTCTCCACCCAGTTAACAACAAAAAGTCCCAAAGAAGAAGTTAAATGACTCTACAAAGTCACATTGCTGTTACGTGGCAAAGACAGAACGAAAAGAATCTGTTTTTGGATGATTTACCTAATTTTTTTTTTTTAAATAACTAATCCATTTCAAACCACTAGAGCAACAGCGATTCAAGCTGCACTGAGGCATCAAGGGAGGCTCACCCTAATGGCCTGCTCCTACAGAGTCTTCGAGATTCCCTCCTCCACACATTCATCACACACCTTTAGCAGGCACACCAGGCCTTACGTTGTTTGCATGAAAGCTGGGGCTTCCCACCTGGGAGCTCCTCGGATGTAGAGTCCCTTTCCTTTTCCCTTCAGTCTCCAGCAGAGCCCTGCTCAATACATATTAGAACCAATAGCTGGTGTTGTGGTTAAATCCAACAGCTCGTCACACTGGAGAGGCTGTGTTTTCACGATCAGTGAATTAGACCGGAAGTCTAAGTGTTTGACTTTTCCTGCTCACCCGTGGACAGAGATGAGATGTTTTTGGAGATAATACGTATTATGGCTTACAAATCTGGAAGGCAAGGTGGTAGCACAGTTTTTGGGGCTGCCTATGGGGGAAAGTTTAGGAGGGATGAGCCCTTATGCTTCAGTTGATGGTGGGCTTTCCACATAGAAAATATATTTTAAACCAGTGCTGTCCAAAATAGAAATATATTCAAGCCATATATGCAATTTTAAATTTTCTAGGAACCACATTTTTAAAAAAAATAAAAATAGATGAAAAGGTATCCAAAATATTATGATTTCAATATAAAATCAATAAGAAAAGAGTTTTAATGAGATATACTTACATACTTTTAAAATTCTGGGTCTTCAAAATCCAGTGTGTGTTGTATATTTACAGCATATTTAAGTCCCTTTGATGGTTAAAGTGTAGTTTTACACCCCCCCCAAAAAGTATGAAATACTCTTTACGTTGCTTCAGTTTTTAAATTTTAATTAAAATTAAATTAGAAGTTCAGTTCTTTTGTCATCTGAGCTGTCACGTTTCGAGAACTCACAGCCACGTGTGGCTGGTGGCCACTGCATTGGGCCCCGCGGTGGCCAGCGGGTGTGGGATTGAGTCAGAACCTTCCTCACCTGTCCCCGTTCTGAAGCAGGAGCCGCACCTCGCTGAAGATATGATTTACATTTTCGCCTACACATTTTCAACAACCATTTTAAGGTGGTGATCTAGACCATGAGCAGTGAACCTAACCTAGGCGAGTTATTGTTTCATTTGTTGTTTTAGAAATAAAAAAATAGAGCAAACATTTGTAAGCTCTGTAAAATGACGTGTGCTTTGTGCAAATTCAACAACTCAGGTCCTAACACCTAGTAGACCTTCGAGTGAGCAAGTAATGGATAGCCGGAAAAAAAAATCGACACGGAATAAAAGTAGTGAGTATGCATTCTGTTTTATGTTATAGTTTTAAATGCTTTTGAAATGCTGGGAAATAAAGCCCTGGTCTCATCTTCCATCAATCGCCTAATCTAAAAACTGTGAAAAAAGAAAATATTTAAGATTCAACTGAAAATTAAGAGGAACTCAGACAATTTTCCAAAACAGAGTTGAAAACTTTGGGCATTTTTTAGTTACGGCATACACATGAAGAGGGATTGCCAACTGATGGAGCAGTGTTTACCGCTTACTCTTTTTCCCGTGTTAAGAAAGTGTGGTGACATTCTCTCTCTCAATGTCTTTATTTCCCAGGTGGCTTAAATTCTCTAGTGCTGCTGAGTGCACTGTGAAAGCAGTTGATGGGTCTTTGCTGATTTCCTCTAGACATACTCAATGGCAATAGAAACCCATTACAAAGTATTCTTCCGCCTTTCCATTTTGCTTTTCCATTTCCTGATCTGCAGAATTTCAAGTTCCTAATCCAAGTCCTAAAGAGGCTAGGACCTTGACATGCCCAGATAACAGACATCTAGTAACCACATTAAAAAAAAAAAAAAATCAAAAGAGGTAGATAAAATTAGTTTTAACAAAAAAACCGGGCATGCCAAAGTCCTAAGTCTCCTTAGGAATTGGATTAGAAACTTGAAATTTTGCAGGTCAGGAAATGAATGCAGAAAATTTGCATTAGTGATGTTTATTTTCAAGGGACTTTCAAATCTGGAATGCAAGAGCCTGACACATGTTCATATTTCATGCTAACAGTCTATATCTTAAAGGCAAGTTTATACTGCAATACATTTACCATATCTCTTATGCTCTCCCAAGCACACCTTCGCTGAGAGCTTTAACAAATGAGTTCCATAAAATGACGCACTTGGTTTCCCAGAGGGGATGTTGCCTGGGAGACTGGGGTCCCGGGTGTAAGATGGATGTTTCAGGACGCGTTTCAGGATACTCCTTTATTAGGCTTGGGCCGATAGGGAAGAGGTGGAAGTGATCTTTGATTGCAGGAATATTAAACCCATTATAGAGTTCCACACTTCAGCCCCTGTCACAGAAGAGGGACCAGATTTAAACACGTAGGCAGGCAAACAGGCATTTTCTACTCTAAAGCCAGGGCAATACCCAGAATGAGAGGGACTGAAATCACACAGGCTGTCCTGCCGGTCTGTGAGCACCTGGGTCTTTGCTGCAAATCAGGACGCTTTCTTTATTCACTTAATGTGTTCCACAGCATTGAGCTAGGCCTTGCTTTAGTGCTTTTAGTATCACCGTGCCCAAAACAGACGTCTGCATGAAGCTTATGCTCTAGTAGGGGAAGCAGACGGTAGTACAAACCAACCACGTGCAATCTAATTATAAAGTGATTTAGTGATTTGAAGAAGGTGACAGAATCCGCTGTTTTCCAGAGGGTGAGGGTAGGTCTCTCTGCGGAGGAGGCATCCAAGCAGCGACGTAAATGAAGTGAGGGAGCTGGGTTGCTTCAGGCAGAGGGAGGAGCGGGCGCAAAGGCCCTGAGGTGGGGAGCATGTGAGATAGGTCACGGTGAGCCTGGGAGGGCAGGTAGGAGCCGTGATTAGAAAGGCAGCCTGGGGCCAGATCATGCGAGCTGAACTGCAGGGCCTTACCTGCTTTTGACGTATTCTGGGAGCACCAGGAAGCCATTGGAGCACTTACATTTTAATTTCTTCTTCACCTCGTTTGGGTCTTAAGCTTATTTGGCAGTCTGGCGAAGCCTGTGGAACCCTTTGCAGAATAATGTTTTTAAATGCATAGAATGAAACCCAGAGGATATCACAGAAACCAATTATATGGAAATCTAAAGAATAAGGTGCCCTGTAAAGGACACACACTCTCTAATTTACATTTTCAGAGGATTGCTCTGACTCATGTAGATGGAACAGGCTGGAGGGGCAAGGATGGACACGGCGGGACCGGAGACCTTGGAGCCAAAGCTCTCTTCATTGACGCCACAGGGCAGCGGTCTCTAAAGTAGGGTTGGCAGCACAGCTTTTTCAGAGCAGGAAGAAAAATGTGTAACTTCTATTTATATTTAATTTACCCTAATTTTTAAAAAAGTCAGCCTAGTGGATCACTCCACTTTTTGTTTCTTTTTGTAGATGAACTGGAATCAAATAGAAACAGAGTGGAATCAAACACAGTGTGTTCATTAACCCATAAGACGACAGCAGGTTTTGTTTCGTGAAACCTTTGTCTCATTTATGCACATATGTGCATATACATGTTCCCGTGTGTGTTGTGAATTCCAATGTAAAGTGTATTTTTTTCTTTTTCAACTGCAGCTTACTTTCAACGTTATTTTATATTGGTTTTGGGTAGACAGCATAGTGGTGAGACAATCATATACTTCACCATGTGGTCCCCCTGATATTTTCAGTGCCTACCTGGCACCATACATATTTATATACATAGTCAGTGTCATTGACTATATTCCCCATACTGTACTTCTCATAAATTTCCATATCGAGTGTATGTTTTATAATATCCTAATATATTAAGACATTAGTACATTTATATAATTCATGATAAATCTACATATACTGAAGGGAGATGTTCAAAAAGTATTCAATATGTGTGTTTGATCCATCAAATTTGATGATCATGATTAGGGACAGTTATGCTGCAGAAAACTAACAGATGCCACGCTGGTGTAGACAACGTTTCATTTTGGAGGCCATTTTGTGGGAGAGCAGGAATTCTTGCCATGATTCAGCCTTGCTGAATGTCAATCCTGTTTCTCAAGCATCCTTAATTCTCTTCAAGAGCCTTCATTTGGTTATAAATCTATTTATACCTGATTAGACTTGCTGTCACCTCTGAGGTGACATGTACTCCCCCAGGGAAACAAGTTGCCTAGGGTTTATTTCCAGATAGGAAAAGTAGTTATTGGCATTCCTGCTAAAATTCAGGGGGCTCTGAAGAGTGTGTTCTCCTCCTAGCACTGTGCGGGCACTGCCATGTGCGTGTGATGAACCTGTCTTTGTTCACACACTCCTCCCAGACCGGAGTCCTAATGTTTTAAGCCTCTCCCCCATCTGCCTGTCCCATATAGAACTTTCTTGAACATTTTCATTCACTGTAGAGGCGCAGGGAGTTGAATGGCGGGCATTATCCCAGGTGCCACGCAGCGTAGTGTTGTGCAAGGGTTATGCCATTTTCTGCTCCATACCCAGGAATAGTATCTGGGGTGGAGCAAGGAGAGAAGGGAGGGTGAGGGGCAGATGAGCAGATTTTGCATGAAATCTGCTCCAATTTTGACTGAGCTGCTTATTTCTTTTTCCTTCCTTTTTTTTTTCCTTCCTTCCTTTCTCCCACCCTCCCTCCCTGCCCCCCTCCCTCCTCCCCTTTCTCCCTTCCTTTCTTCCCTTGTTTCTGAAAGAAGACTTTCTTTTCTTTCACAAAGAAAGAAACCCAAGCCTTTTATAAGATGAGCAGAAATCTTCAGGTAGGCTGTTAGGATGAAAACTGATGCATTGTGGATATAGGTGGCTTCAGCCCCAAGAGCAAACAGTGGATGCTGGTAATCTCGGTCATGCAAAATACTGACAATTTCACTGACCTGCTTGCAAGTAGAAAATGGTTTATGGAAGTGGGTATAGAGCCCGGGAATGAGGTCAGCCTAATCCCACTATTTCTGAGCCCTAAATATGGCATCATATTTCTAATTCTTTGTTTTTTCCTGCTCCTCTGACTTCTTAACTCTGCCTGTTTCAAGCACTGCTCCTTCATTTGGCTGAGTTCTTTCTTGGTTATTTTAAATTGCTTGTTAGTGAGTATTTGCGGAAATGGCAATTTGTAGGTAAATTCATCAGACACTGGAAAAATAGCTTGATGAATCACTGTAATGACTTGGCTAAACTATCAGGGTGCAAAGGGGCTTGACCTCAGTATAATTCTATGTAGCAGCCCGCCATAGCAGGAAGCAGTGTTAGTGGTATGATGCAGAGTCAAGTCAAACTACCTGTGGTTTTGTCTACACAGTTGCCAAAGGGATGCTGAAATAGCTACTGGATAGGACACTTGGTTTGTACCAGAATTAACTAAGAGCCTACATTATTTCCTGGGACGTAACTAAGTCCTTGATATTATTTGTCAAAATAAAACAAAATAGAACCGATTTTTTAAATTCTGCCATGGGAAACGCAAACAGTTTGAAAAAGAACACCAAAGACATCCACTTTAACCTCTTTCATTTTCTCCCTGTCCTTCCTGTGTCCTTCAGAATGTGGTTCCCTATGATGGACGGGTCAGTTCGATTGTGGGATTGATTTTGGGGACTGGATGTCTCTGCTTGTTGCTGCAGAATGTCATAGGATTTCCAGATACCTTGTTGTATTTGGGCTGTGTTTGGTCCCCATGGTTCCAAAAACCTCCAGTTTTACTTGTATTTGAAGGCTTTGGGGGAGGAGGGCATTTTGAACTTCTGAAGTCTTTGGCACCTCATTCTCTGTTTGTTGTTGTTCACACTAGATTTCCTTGAAGTAACAAAGCCTTGTGAGTAATCAATTGCATTAAGAAGGAAGACCACATGCCACTCTTGAGAGAGCTCTTCCCTCCAACTGGGGTCCCATTTTTCCCTCTCAAGCATCCTACTCATTCAGAGCAGATCTGAAGAGTGCTGTTTTTCTGAACCGTTCTCCATCAATAACTAAGAACACATTTAAAGCTTATACACACTGTTTTCTGACATTTATGTTGCCCGGAGTGACTCCAGACCCAGCTGTCTGGGCCCTAAGCTTGGAAAGTTATTGACACCCGGTTAGACCTGCTTCCTCAGCAGCCTCTGAGCACACCGGTGAGCTGAGGAGGACAGTGAGTTCAAATTAATTGAATATTTACCTGTGCTAGGCTCAAGAAACGTGTCATTTGCACGTGTCTTATGCACGGCAACTTATTTAAACCTCACAATAAATGTGGGACGCTCACCCCCATCTGAGAAATAAGGACACTGAGGCCAAGTGTCTGTAATGAACTCAGAAATATCCCAGGTGTGCTAACTCCACAGTCGGTTTGACATCTCCCCTCTTCACCTTCTGTTCAGCAGGTGCACGTTTCTAAAATTTTGGCTTTAAGGATCCAAAAGGTGAACTTTTAACCCTTGTCGGTGATTCATTTTTTACTGGTTTCCAAAGCTGAATGGGTTTCCTCCTGTGCTTCCAGCCCTCCTTCATGTCTTCTTGGTTCCCTTTCAAAGAAATACCCGCATTTCTCGTTCCTCTTCTCTACGGGTCTTACAGAGCAGTGGCTCACTAGGGCACCGATTTAATGAAATAAAAATTTCAATCATGTTTGGTTTGATTCTAGGTGATACAAATAAAGCATTGTGATCACTTTGTAGTCAAGCTTAAAGGGAAGAAAAAAGGTGGAAAGAAGAAAGTGAGTCAAGTATAGTCCTGGGTGCTGTCTCCTTACGTGCTGCCTAGTGAAGGGTTCAGCTGTGAGAAATGGAGAAATAATGGGACAGCCATAGATAGTCCTTTGGCACTTGTCTGTCCTGAAGTTTGGGGTTTGGCAGTTTATAATAATTACAAGGTACGGGAATCTTCCATGTGCCAGGCATCGTTCTAATTAATAGATATGAATTCACATAAGATTAATTTATTCTCTCCAGACCCTGGGATGTACATCACTATTAAACCTGAGAAAACAGAGGCACTTCTGTACATACACTTACATACAACCTCTGTACACACACTTAGGCAGTTCGGGGCAGGACTGAAGCCTGAGCCCAGAAAGGCTGGTGTCAGAGCTCATGGCCACTATGCGAGCGTGCCTCTCGGTTCCAGGGCTCAGTTCTTTTCTTCTTCTTTTTTAAGATTTATTTACTTATTATTAGAGAGAGGGGAAAGGAGGGAGAAAGAGAGAGAGAAACATCAATGTGTGGTTGCCTTTTGTGTGGCCCCCGCACTGGGGACCTGGCCCACAACTGAGGCATGTGCCCTGACTGGGAACAGAACCAAGCGATCCTTTGGTTCGCAAGCTGGCACTCAATCCACTGAGCCACACCAGCCAGGGCAGGGCTCAGTTCTAATTAGAACCAACAAACCATACAGCTGGAAGGCTAAATATGTGTCATGTTTGGTGACCGACATTGATGGGCTAAAAAAAAAATGGTCTGAGGAAAATCCATGCACTTTCTTTTCCATACCCTTCCTTCAGTATTTACTGTGCAAAAAGGTCACTTGAGTCCAAGAGCTTGAATTTCGTGCTTTTAAGCAGCTGCACTGTGGCAAAAATCCCTACTCTACAAATTGACTTTTAAGATATTTTGTAATAATATGTATCTCTCTCTAATATGACATTCTTGGAGTCATTTACGTTATGGGTTTCTTAAATAGGACTTTGTGACTGTATTTCACGTAAATGCCAGGAATCGTCGAGTGATACTTCCTTTCCTCTCAAGTTGTAGCCCTTCCTCGTGACTGTCCATCCACTTACAGTTACCGGAAGGAGCCGTGTTCTGGGAGACCTGAGCTGTCTCCCTGGCCAGGCAGCTACCTGGCTACAGTTGTGAGAGGAGGGGAGAGGAGGGAGGAGACTGGAAAGGCTGAGAGGGTAAATTACTGTAGGTTCTGGAGAAAAATAGATTAGAAGCGTTTGTGGTTCAGATGAAAATAGCACATTTCCTTTCTACTTGGACTTTGGGGGTCAAAGTCCTCCAGGGACTAGAAAATAAATAAAAATTGATCCCTCACCAGTCAAAGGAAATGCTCTGACTCTGGGAACTGAAGTGGCAGCTCCAGATTTGAGGATCTTGTGAAACCACTTTTTGAAGGTTAAAAAAAAAAAATCACCACCACCACCACCAAAACACTGGGAGGCCCAAGAAAATGTGACGTGCTATGTTTAGGAAATGTTGTCTCTTAGGAAGGATTTACAGAGCCCTTTTCCAAGACTGACAACAAGGTAGCAGAATCTGATCAGGTGTGTGGTCATTTGTTCCTGTCACTGACCATGGTCATTCCATCTCTTCTTGCAGGTGAGAAGCCTTATAAGTGCTCATGGGAAGGGTGTGAGTGGCGTTTTGCACGAAGCGATGAGCTCACGAGGCACTACAGGAAACACACAGGTGCAAAGCCCTTTAAATGCAACCACTGCGACAGGTAAAGAAACTTAGAAGCTTCTGGATGGGGAGGGAAGATGGTGGGTTGGAGGATGGGCTGTCCATGTGCTCTTGGATTCATCGAAAGCCTCTCTCCCAGAGTCTCAGATCTGGGAATGCCTTTTACTTCTCCACTGAGAAAACCAATGAGGTAAGGGTGCCTTCATTTATGTAATCAAGCGATTATATGAATTCTTGGTTCAGTTACACAGGTATTAACTGAACACCAGCTGTGGGCCAGGAACCGTGTTAGTCACTGGACATCCGTGAGACACAATTCGTACCCTCAAGGAAACGATGAGACAGATCATTTTAGTATAATATAAAAAGCAATGGGATGGAGAACGGTTACCTGTAGCAGCTACCTCTGATCTTTTTATTAACATCGGTACCATTTTCCCCATCCTTAGTAACGTGAAAGAGTAGAAAGCCTGCTTAACGGAAGGATGGCAAGTTGTAAGGCTTTTCTCTGAAGTATTATTAGAAATGAATTTACTGAACACAGTTCCCATTCTTTGGGGGCCTGCACCATTCTTTTTCCTTTGAAAATAGGCACAAAGGTCCAGAAGATGGCAAGGCTTTGAGAACTTATCCTCTAATTCCATTTCAAGCCTTCAGCATTTGCTAGTGGAAGAAAGAGCACGTAGCAGCAGATACTACACAAGTAATAGTATCTGACAGCCTTGGCATTATCAACCAATAAACCCCAAAATGGAGACTCTGCAGGCCAAGGTGAAGGCAGGATTAGGTTTAGACATAATCAAATAATGGGCTTGCATCTGAGCGTGTTATCCTTCTAATCCTATTTCTGTGTTTAAAAGGAAGCTTAAGAAAATTAACCATCTTTTTAATGCAATACTAAAGGTCTCGGTTATGATGAGAAAAATGCTTCTAATACGATAAAAGCCCTGAAAGCCTCAGGGTTCCCTGGCTTGGCCAGCAGCTCGCAGGATGGCAGGAGGGGCTGCAGGATGTCCATAGAGGCCTGGCTCTCCTTGGGAGGAAATTCAATCGCTTTCGCATCCTGCCTCCCGGGTCCCTGTTCAGGCACCTCCCCTCACCAGGCCTTCCTCTGGAGTAGCATGCGTTTGTTTGGAGAGCGGGTCAGGGGTGGCCAAGTCTCCCGGTAGCCAGTTGGCTTGGTGCTCCTTTAAGATGCTTATAAAGGAGCATTCATATTTTTCCTCCTTTTTTTTTTTTCCTTCTTCCTGAAGAGGCTATTTTCCTCTTATCTTCATTCTTTAAGAACTAAATAAAGCCCCCATGCCTTCTGGAGCCCAGAGATAACCTCCCCGCCCCCCCCTCCCAGAGCTGAGGAAGTACACTTCTCAAAGCTATTGTCCCTCGTTCCGTTGGAGCCTTCTTCTGCTCCCCAAGAATGCAACCTGTTTTTTCATTTCTATCCCATTACCTAGAAGTCCCAGCAGCTCTTCTGCAGATTACACTTCAGTCAAGTTTCTCCTTATTTGACAGCTTTCCCCCAACTCCCACCTCAGGGTGATTCCTTTCTGGCCCTGGCTACTAATAAAGAAGCGACACAGGTGGTGATTCTTTGTCCACAGTCCTTTGGGGAGGAGCAGTACATCCACTCAGGGGGTTGTCAGAGGGCAGCAGAGGACACAGGCCCCCATCCCTGGAGGGTGGTGAGGCGGTTTCTTGAAGATTGTGTATTATTGCTGTCATCCTTGGAAATGGACAGAGTTCTTCAGAGGAAATGGCCAGAGTTAGTATTTCTTTCTTCAAATCAACTGACTTTCTGTGAAATTTACAACTGTGTAGCCATTGACATATTAGGATTAAATCTGATCGTGCGATTTATGTGGGAAATATTTCAAACCGACCAGATATTTCAGTGAAGGATTTATCAGAGATGGGCAATTTGGTTAGTCTTTTTGCTTTATCAAAATATACTGTGGTTTCTGGAGCTAGAAATTTTCTAAGCAGATGGTACAAATTCTGTAACATGCATGGCATTTGAGCGAGATTGCGAGTGGCATTGGCCAGTCATCAGTGCATTTTCAACAGTGTCAGACATGAAAGGTTAGACTCTCATTATGTCTCATGACAGGGGGCACCCTACTTTTCAATTGCAAGGACTGTTCTAAGGACAGTGCAGGTTTGGAAGGTGGCGTGGGGAATTAGAGTGGTCACAGAGCAGATGAAAGGAAAGCCTGGAGTGGCCAGGACTTGGCATTCCTTAGAAGACGTTTACCTTCAGAAACAGAGGGCATCTGTAGTTCTTAGCAAGACACTGGATCCTATTGGAACCACGGTGTGTGTGAGCATGAGAAACCTACACCTTGTCTCTTTAATTTGAGCTATCAGACTACCCTATTTCGAAGCTAAGCCAGGATTGGGGTTTCCTTTCCTTAAAGCATGTACCATGTATATTTTTATTTTGCATATGGGCTAGAATAAAAAATGCATGAGTGTTTGTTTTGCTAACATTTAAAATTGCTAGATACCCTAAAAATGTCTATTTCTGGCTTCGTCTGGAAAAATCAGACGATCTGTAACAGTGGGCTCATGTTCCCATGTGGCTGTAATTTCCTGGAGCCGAATAATAGTCAGTACCCATTTGAAATGGCCATGTGATCACTAATTTCTCAGCGTTCCCACCACTCCCTGTGGTCTCCCAACGTGAAGGCAGACCATCAGTTGACACGGATTATCACACTTGCTCCATCGTCTACTCTTACGAGAGCAGTAATTTTTTGGATCCATGCCTTTTCAAAAGTGGAATCAGAGAGTGCTATGTGTTTCTTACACTTGACCCACTGCCCACATTTACCCTACCTGCCTGACCCCTGAAGAAATTGGGTTTTGTGACCTCTGGCTTCAGGTCTGGGTTGGGGTGGGGGGTAAGCAGTGAGGCGGCTCTGCCGTTTCCTTACTGTCGGACTCAGCTTTGCAGCCCACTGAGCGACCAGCTGCTGGAGAATGAGTCTTGTCTCTCGACCACAGAGCACGAGGCTGCGTGTACTGATGATGATAGGCAGGCGTTGTTCTGCCTCCGCGGCTCCATCGTGGTCCAGGGAGGCAGCTGCCAGAATGGTCCCTCCAAGATCTTGGGCAGTTGAGAGGAGGCATTTTGATCTTAAAGTCAACCCGCTTCTAGGTGGTAAGAAATACCAGCCAGTGTTTAGCCCTTCAGTGCTCTAGAGGGTTGCCATTGGCTTAATGCCCACATGACTTTAGTGTGCCTTTTTCCTAAGCAAGAGAAACGACCATTGGGGTTTGACTGGTTCTCTGTAGTGAACAAATTTCAGTCATTAAGGACTTTCTTATTTAAGGTCATCTGCCTACTGCATAGTTATAAATACCCTCTGGGGGTATATTACCCTTAGAATTATTTGATTCTGCATTTCTAGATGCTGAGTTTATGTATTACCTTTTACTGTTCCTATGTGGAGCTCAGTAAGTATAAATTAATAAATATAAATTAATCATGAATAAGTATCTTGCTGGTATATTGAATTTAAATAAAAACCTCAATGGTGAGAGACCTAGTCTAACGTTAAATATCATGTACTCCGTAGAATTTGAACAAATAATGATGCTAGTTTGATTCTGGAGGGATGCATTATATTTCATAGCATGTTAAGGAGCTGTTGGTTGTTTTTTTTTAAATTTTTTTCACGTGTTTTTTTCTCCTGAAAGAAATTGAACACTTGCACGTATATTCCTAGATACCCTGCTCAGAGTAGGCAATTGGTAAAGGCAGAGTCAAAGTCTAGAACATACACATTACTGAATGGTTATTTCAAATGAAGTTGTATATCAAGAATACTGTTTCACTCTAGGTTTCCAGAATATAGAAAGGGAAGAGGTTTTGCCCACTACCAAGACCTCTCCTTCAGTTCTTACCGACTCAGACCCTCGTGTCTCCCTTTGGAACCGGCGGCATTCTCCGTCCCTGCTTTGTCGCTCTCTCACAGGCCTTTGCTGATCGGGTCTTCCCAGATTAACTCATGGACTGGTTTTCTAGCTGTTGCCATTACCAAGTGTCACAGATTTAATATCATGTTTATATGTCTTTATGAGTTTATCATCTAATAGTGCTGTGGGGTAGAAATCTAACACGGGTCTCACTGGGTTAAAATGAAGGTATCAGCAGGGCTGCATTTTTTCCTAGAAGCTCAATGGGAGAATTCATTTCCTTGTCTTTTCCAGCGTCTAAGGGTTGACCACATTTTTTGCCTCCTGATTGCATTCCCCCGTCATCCAGGCTGTAGAGTCCCTCTCGTGCTGCCAGTCTCTCTGGTTTTTCTCTGTCTGTTTCCTCTTCCATTTGGAAGGACCCTTGTGATGACCTGGGCTCTGCCCAGATAAAGCAGAGTAATCTCCCTATTTTACAGTCAGCTGATTAGCAAATTAATTCCATCCACAACCTCAATTCCCCTTTGCCTTGTAACCTAGCATATTTACAGGCCCTGGGAATTTGGTGTAGACACTGTGGGGAAACCATTTATTATTTTGCCTACTACAAACTCTTTTAAATTGACATCTCAGCCCCGCCTTCCTCTCGGCCTGAAAAGCAGATGTAGCTAAGAGTCTGGTCTCTGGAGTCAGACTACTTGGGTTCAAATCTTAGTGATGAATATCTCGTCTGGTGGTGGCAATAAGAATGGTACGTTGTTTATAGGGTTCTTGTAAGGATGTTAACTTTAAAAGGGAAATACCTCCAAGAAGAACTTTTCAGCTTAGATCTTTCTCTAGGCTGTTAGGATAAAGGAAAGGGGGAGGAAAGGAGAAATAGAACAGTTAGTTGGTCAGTGGGCAGTACTGCGTGTACCTTCAGGACAGAACAGAATTATGGACCTTAAATGCTAAATTCCCTACAGGCTGTATTGCTTTTCTGTGTACCAGTGGCACCAAGTTCTTGTTTTTAAAGAAAATTTTATTGGTGTTTTATAGTAAATCAAATCCCCTTTAGATGGTACTCTGATGACACTCTGCGGGATTTTCCAAATACCTTGCTAATTCTAAATCAGAGCCCAAAGTAAATTGGTATAATTAATTAGGGTTATCATTATCCAACATGTTACTGGATTAGAATGCTTTCCGCTATACTTTTCCCATTCTTATGTGTGTTTTATTTTACCTAAGTTCTGTTTTACTTCATTTCCTTGGGGTTCTATCCTGCACGTGCACCTGTTTAATAAATAAACACAGACAGTGTGTAGAGAATGATGGGGTCAGAGGATAGAGTGGGTTTATTTCTTTATTTGTTTGTTTTAAGGATAAACAAACATAGAGAAGTCCTGGGCAGAACAGGAAGACTTGCTAACCTGTACAGGACAACATGCTAACATCCTAACAAGAATTTGGACTATGCAGTTTTCTTGGGTCTCAGGGTAGCCAGGGAATACTCTCCCAGGTAGGAGGGTGGCCAGTTTTAAGAGAAGAACCCAGAGCTAAAAACGATTGCTGTCTTGCGTGCCGGTTTCATTGGGATTCTCACTGGGACCTTAGATTGTAGGCTGGGTGGATATGGAAATGCCCACTCTGTTACTTGTAAAATGCAGACACCTGACTCAGGCTGGTGTTAGCCTCAAAGGGGGCTTCTTAGCTCAGGTGACTAAGAACAGAATTAGATTTGCCTTTAGGCTTGGCTGGATCAGGTTCTCCGATACTGTCAGCAGGACTCTCTCTTTCTATCCACTTGCCCAATTTTTCTCTCTTAGTTCTCAAACAGGCTTTTCGCCACATGACAACTCCAAGCTTCAGTCTTAGCCGCTTAGCAGCCCCAGTGGAAAGAGAGCTTCTTTCTTCCTTTAGGTTCAGTAAATATCCCAGGGCTGGTTCTTATTGATCTCTATGGGTCACGTGACTGTTGCTTAGCAGATCACTTAGGAGGAGGGTCAGCCCCATTACCTTACTGTGTGCCAGGTAATAGTTTAAGCACTTTATATAGATAGTTGCATTTAATCCTCACAACCAAGCTATGGGGGTAAATGCTATTTTTCAGAGGAGTAATTAAGGCACAGAGATGTTAACATGCTTGGAGTTGCATGGTTATTGGGAGAGCCGGCATAGGAACGCAAGCAGTCTGACGCCTGAGCTCACCTTCCTAGCACACTACCTTATTTCTCAATACACCTGTACTGTCTCTTTCAGGTAGGATGACTCGTTTTCTTAGGGGTGATGGAAGTTGAGTTCTCTACCTGGACCTCTCTAATATTCTCGTTGTTGCTTATATTTCCTAGGTGTTTTTCCAGGTCTGACCATCTTGCCCTCCATATGAAGAGACATATCTAAAAACGCTAAGGGCCAGAGTTACCATGATGCCGGCCGTTGTCTGAAGGAAATGCCGTGAGGCAGAGGGCCGGACTTCAGGCGGGGACCCGTTGCCTCGCAGAAGAAAGTTCTCCCTTCTAAACCTCTGTGTACACACACACACAGACACACACATCCACATGCGCTCTCACGCACAGACCCCCCCCCACACACACACACTGTCATGCACTCAGCTGTATTTAAAATATATACGTCTGTTCTTTATGCCTTGCCCTAGCCAGATGGTAGAAGACGAAGAAGGTCACCCGGTGAACTCAGCAAGGCAGACTGGCTGCTCACTTCAGCACTATTGGAATTATTTCCCGCTGTTGCCAATGGAAATCAAAGAAAACGGATGTGACGTTTCTGCAGGTGGACAGCCATAAGAGGGGCTTATTTAACTTGCTTCTCAGTGCAACTTGATAGGAGAATACAACGTCTTAAAGTTGCATATGTGTAGCACTAATGTTCCTTTTTAAATAGTTGGGGGAAAATGACCTAGAAAACCAAATTGCAGTTTGGTAGCCAAAATTAACTCTTGGTTTATTTGTCCTTTGTGTGTGAAAAGTCCTACTATATCCCGTGCGTCCGACTTCCTCAAAGAACTGTTGATCGGTTTTGGTTCTTCTTAGTACCATTGAGATCTTTCGAGTCGATACCAACGGCCTTAGCGGCGACAGACTCTGGAATAACACCTAATACCTTTCTGGCCTGCATTTCTCTAGACTTCACTCTTAAGGGAGGAGTTTTCTTTTTTTTACTTTTTGACTCTTGCACACCATATGCACTAGGGATTCTGGAAACTTCTAGCATGACTGCAAAGTGGCCAAGAGAATAAAGTCCTTGATGATAAATCACAGTCTATCCCTTGAGCCTCACCTTATTGCCAGTGCTAGATTTTTTCTTTTTAATCTCTCTGTTTTTGCTAATGAAAACTTGAAAAGCTTATTTGGAAGCTTAAATGTTTTATCTTTTCTCCATGGACTAAACCTCTCCAGGACTCCCTCAGCACGTGGATGTCCAGCTCTCAAAGCAGCCAATCAGATGGGACATCACAGTTCTCTCATCCCCTTGAGGCATCATGACCTCAGCTCATAGTGATCAGCCCTGTGCTGTGTGTCATGGCCACCCTGTACCCAGTTTCAGCGTACATGTTGCTAGTCTCAAAGGGCAGCTGCATATTGAACCTAACTCTGGGTTATGACCTGACAAAAAGCCAAAAATATCACTCTTTCCGGGAGTGGGGACAATGGAAGATGCCTCCCAAGTCTAGTGACTTCAAAAAACATCATCCTATCTTCCTCTCATCCCCACTGAGCTCACGTTGGTCCACTCGTTAAAAACATGCTTCAACAATGCCACTGTGGGAATGAAGGGTGGACATTTCAGGAAAGGGTTGAGATGTTTCTCTCGTGGTCTGGCTAAAAGGAGAGACATATTTCTAATTTTTTTTCTGGCTAGGCCCATCATGACTTGTGACCTAGAGCACCCAGGATCAACAGAGGCCTCACGTTTACTCTGCAAACTGACTCCAAGGGGGTTACGTTCCTTACTTCTCATCCCACACACACATCCAACATCGGTCTCTATCTACCCGCGTTCTTAGCTAGCTGGCATTGGCCTCAACTCCAAAGACTGCCTTTAGGACCATCAAATGGCCTATGCAAGCAAGCGGGGTGGTTATTAGGACAGGTTGTATATTTTGTATATTCTGGGACCATCCCTTCAAGACACGTCTAAAAAACAAAAATGGCATTTGGTCCACACATGGTCACTGCTCCTTCATAGCAGCTGGCCCCTCTCCTGCCCTCCTTTGACTGTTTGACTCATTGACTGTTAAAATGCCACCCCATACCAATTTGGGATGCAAAACTGAAGTCTTTAAAAGGAAACGATAATATAAGAAACACAAATACATTTATGACAGCAGCCTTCAAGATCTTTGGCATTTGGTTTCTCAGCCTTCTGCAACCTTTGATTTCACTGAAATGTTGAAACTACTCATCTGAGGGTAAAGGAGCTTCCTTGTCACAAATGTTGTAGCTGCCAGTTGGACACTGGGGGCATTCTGAGGTCTGGCCCTTAAACTTTGCTTTCTCTTTTTCCTTTTTTCGATTTAAACCAAAAACAACAAAAACAAAAAAAACACCCCACAAAACAACAATAAAAAACCACCCTAAAACACACACACACACACACACACAATCTGGCCCTTTGCCAGAGGCAATTATGTATATGTTAGTTGGAGGGTATTTTAAAAAATCAGTTTTATTCCAAAGATTTAAAACTAGACATGACTTAGAAACAATTTCTGGAGCACTGCTTGCTGACAATCTCGTAGTTCTCGACTGCATTTGAGTGCATTTTGTGGCCAGTCCATCAGGGCGTACCACGGGATTATATTTGAATGTGTGGTGCATCCTTTTGGGATGAAGGATGTGTGAGGGACCTTGAACCTCAGCTGTATTAAACTGTAGCACCTCCAGTCAGTGCACTAGATGAAACGTTAGACCCCCCAGATTTTGTTCGTTTGCTGGTTTCCCTTCCTCCAGCAGCCTCCAGCAGGAATGCACGCACACTCCAGAGATGGCGTTGGCCGTGGCCACCACGATTTACAGATGTTCTCTCCCCACCTGGAGCTGCTCTTGCCTCTTGAAATGCTATTATTAAGGGTTTATAATACTTAATTTAATTTTTTGAACTGACCAATGCAAGGCTCTATTAAAAAGAAAGTTAAAAAAAATGCAAAAGAGTAATCATTGCTTGTTTGCTCCCTGTTGTCATCTGTGGTCTTGAAAAGCTCTCATTTGAATGTGGTGGAACAAAGGCCCTTTGGTCCTCTTCAGTGTCTGAACTGTTCTGTAATTCCTCTCTCTTTTGTATCAGTGAGGTCCTTTGTAATCTGCTCCTGACCTTTCTCAGAGCAGGGTGCGCTGAACCGCGATGGTGGGGCCGGCTCACTCCAGAGTCATTTGTTGACTGTGAGAATTGGCCGAGAATTTGGTGGGTGCTAAGTGTATGGCTTTGAAACTGTTCCTCTCTAGCCTGATTGACACCTGTGAATGATAACCAGTCCTACCCATGGGAGTGGGGGTCCAGCCCCAATCATTTTGGAAAAAAGATTTGTGATCGGTGCCCAGCATCTCCAAAATGGCAGAGATGGTTGGTCGGAGCCTGCTGGAGTGAACAGGCTTTCCAAGAAATGACTTGAAAATATTTCGCTCCCGAAAGGACAGGTTATTTAAAACAGTGCTTTAATGGACATTTGAAACACGTCGTACTGCTTTTTCGTTTGAATTGTTACCTCCTAACGTTCCAGGGGATCCCAAATTTAAAAGGAAAAACCTGGTATGGTGTTTCTTGTGATCGCCCCTCAAGCACACTTAATCCAGGGGTCAGAATTTGATGTATAGAACGAGAGTGTTTCTAAGCCATTGACAATTTTGACAATTTTCTTTATTTCGAGTTGTGCTTCTTTCTCCTACCGCCTGGCTGTAAGTCAGAGACGTGGAAACCTGAAATGACATGCTGCTCCTAGCTACTGGCCTCCTGCCCCACTAGTGGTTAATCTGCCCAACCTAATGCCTGGTGGTAACTATTATGTCCAGAAAAAGAGATGATCGGACTCCATGACAAAGCTGCATTTCATAAAAATATCAGAGACCCCAAATGAACTTCGTGCTGACCATTTCCTTCTCCTCTCTACATGCTTCCCCTGCAAAGCCCTCCGAATACCCCATCCCCTGCCCTTCTGCACCTCTTGTGCCCTTTTCACATCTTTGATTGCCTGACTCTAACAGGGTAAAAGGACAGCCAGCCTCACGCATGGTAAGCGGAACTGATTCCTATTTTTTGAAACACCTTCTTTGAATCGAGAAGCCAGAGAAGATTTTCTAAGGACTTTAGTTTGGGATAAATGTCCAGATTAGCCATGTCTATTTGCATCAGAGGGGAAATAAGTGGGACCGTCAGGGCGGTTCATCCAGGACACTCAGAGCATTTTGCCTGTAGCCCCCACTCCTGAATTCTTTGGCAAGGCCAAAAATAAATAAACAAACCCCAGTGATTCGTGTTATTGGCTCCAAATGGCACTTCATAAAATATAAAATACAGTACAAAGTGCTTTTGTCTTCTCTCTTGCATGACTTGGTTTTAGGAGAAAGAGGAAGGAAGGGAAAGTCAGAGAGAGGCAACACATTTTAACTACAAAAATCAGGTTCCTTGTTTCTTTCTTTTTTAAAAGTCTTGTGAGGGCCAGCATGTCCGGCCACAGTTTTGCACCCAGATCTTTGCCAAAGTGAAAATTCATTAAGTCGAACCTGGTTGCAGAAGCTTTCCTTGGCCTCTTCCGGAAGTGGACACCTGCCAAGGGTGGGGCGGGGGCAGGAGAAGGGAATTTTCATTCTGGGTCTGGATTAAATTTCGGTAAACACGGTGATATCTCAGTTTGAAAACGAGGGGCCGGCCTGAGTATACATCAGTGCCTCTTTGACGGCCTCCTTTCCTCAGTGAGGATCGTTGGGAATACTTGAGAATACATGGAATGACAACGACAGCAGCAACAAAGTGTGTCCACGAAAGCAAACACTGCTTCTCAGTGTGAGATCCCATGACCACCTGCCTGAGGCTTCAGGGTTTTCTCTTGCTTTTAACACTCTCTCCAACCTCTTCTGTCGGTTTCTAATAGATCCCAGAAAAGGGGATAATAAAGCTGCAGTTAACTTTCTTGTGTGCACCCCTCTGATCTAGTACTGTATTCTTCAGGTGTTTTGCATTTACGTGTAAGTCCTCGGGAAACAGGTATCAAAAATGGAGAGAGAAATCCTAGGCCATCACTTCACAAATATCCCAAACAAGATACTCTTTTCAAACAGGGCTCCCTCTCAGCGGCCACGAGGGAAGGTTGATCCGTTCTTTGTTGGGGACTGTTTATACAATTTTTTTCAACTGTGAGCTTTGGAATCGTAAATTGCTTTGACTCCAGCTTCTGTCTACTGCCATAAAATGGGCCCCACGTCAGAATAATGAGGGTGGTATGTCTGCGCACACCGGATGTGTGCACACGTACCTATTGTACCTTCGCAGAAGGAAAACAGGCTACCGACGTTTAAGAGGAGTAGCCACCAGTGCCTAATATCTTTTTTGGGGGATGGATGCTTATAATTGCCAGTATATTGAAACCACACTGGGAGTTCCACATAAAGGGGAAGGGCTGAGGGTGGGGAGAGGGGACATTTTAATCCTAGGCCTTTGGACCAGAGACAATAATTTCTGCAAATCGAGGTCCTCAGAGGCTTTTCGGACTCATTGGCTGGTTCTCAACCTTTGTTGTTGTTGTTTTTTTTTCTCCCCAGCATGCATTTCCTATATTCACACTTAATTTCCTTATCTTTTACTTTTGCTGCATTCCAGGGAGGAAAAGGACACCTGTTTGGCCAAGATCTCCTTGCTAACACAGAGGCAAAAATAAATGTTTAAAATTTTTGAAGCCTCCCCTTCCTTTCCACAAATCTCCCCAAACTCCTCCCTCGTCATCCCTCCCTGTTCCCACCACACATCTTCCCGGCCACCACCATTTTTCTTTCAGATCTCTATTATCCTCTTAACAGGCTTGAAGAAATTTATTTTTGCACTATACATTTTCTTTTTGCCAGATGTGTCTAACAAGTGTTCGGAGAGACCTACTCCCAGCCCCCTCCCGTCCCCTGCCTCCCCGGTCACATTCTCTCAGGCCTTCTCTGGTATTTATAATATATCACAGAAGTACCCAGTCTTATAGCCCTCGGTTATGCCTTTTTTTGACATTTTATTTTTTTTAAGCTTTTTATATATATATAAATATATTACTTTGTCAAGTTTTTTTGCTGTACAAAAGTCTTAAGATTTAAAACTATTATTTGTATTATATGATGGTGGTATGTTAATGTTACAAAATTATTAATGAAGAAAAAATTTATTTTTGTTACTGGTCTGTTTCATAATTCTTTTTTAAATTGGTATATTGTAAGATATCTATGCAAAAAAATGTTATGTGACGCATTTTTATTTAAGAATGTAATATGTGTAATAAACAGTAGAATGTGTTTGGCCTTGGAATGCCTTACTGTATTTCTCCTTAGCTTATTTCATTGAGAAAGAAAGTCAAAGCGACACAAATGGGTCCTTATCTACTGCATGAGAATTTTTTTCTCAGAAGCAGAAAGGGAAGCTGAAAGACTGTATTAGGTCGTTTTTCTTTGGGAGGTTGTTGGGGGGGTGTGTGTGTGTGTGTGTGTGTGTGTGTGTGTGTGTGTGGTGGTTTCAGTGAAGTGGCTCAGTGCACAAACAGAACGGCACACTGACGAGTTTATTTCTGTGAGGGGAGGAAAGGAGCAAATTGTTGGAGGTTATGAAAAGCAGTATTTTAGAACGAGGACGGTTATGGGATGTTATTTTTTTAGGGGGTTAGGGGATGCTTATTGAAAACAGTTTATTTGGGGAACAAAGGGTAAAGTTTATTCTGGGACAGAGTTAAATAGAAGCATCTTTGGAAAAGCTGACTTGAAGCTGTTAGTGGAGGAGTGAAGAAGGGCACAGGTGAGGAAATGATATTGGGCAGAGGTGGGAGGAATCCATTTACAGGAGCGGTTGGTAACCAAGTGAAGAGGAGCTGACCAATCAGAGGCAGAGGAGTTTGGGTGCCTATACGTGGCACAAAAAGTTAGGTGCAATGTAAGCTGCCTGCAATTTAGGGCAAATCTTCAGAACCGAAAGGAACGCTGACTGAAATCTCTTTCACACATGACTTCCATTAAAGAACACCAAAGTAAGGAGGACAGCAGAGAGTTCTACTGGTGTTATTATCCCAGCATCCCTTGCAGGGTGATTCCCCAAGGGAAGCTGTATCATTCACTGGAAACAACAATAAACGCATCTGTCACTTCCTTGGGACAAAGTGCTCAAGCTTTTTTATCACACTTTGGACGTACAGAAAAGGATACAAAAGCGAATCACTTCTATCACTCATCAAATGAATGTGACAAGAAACTTTTCAATAAATTTCCTGATTCAAGACTGTTGCTACAGTGACTAACTTGCCAATTTGCACAGCCATGTCTCAGAACAGGAAAGCAGGTGTAAAGAGTGTTGCCGTGAATTTGGCAGGGAAGCTGAATTTTGTTCTCATCCTAATACAACTTAAGGTAGAGAGAAGAGTGGCTGGCGCAGGGGCCTGGAAAATGTTTTTGAAAACAGGCAAGTGAGCTGGCTAGGCAACGGGGCAGCCCGAGGCTGACTGACAAGAAACTACAGGCTCCAGTGGGTAAAACTCTGGGCCGGGAGGCTGCCGTCTTACCTCCTGGCCCCTGGTCATCCAGTAGAGTCATGACTAGATGAGTAATTTAACCATCTCAAAACCAAAGTCGTTCACCGAGAAATTTCTTTTGCATGAGGAAGTATAAGAGAGCTTAGTGGTATTACTTAGAACAAAGCTTATTATTCCAGAATAACAAGCTTGACTTGTAAAAGGATATCAAATTGGACATTTTAGGTGGAAGACAGCCTACCTTATGCAGAAATGTTAAGAGGAGGGTGGCAAGTCTAAGCTATTAGGAATAAGGAAACAAAATGGTTTACTTGAGTATTCTAAATAATGAGTTCTCATATTCAGAAACATCTTTTGCTTAAAGCACATCTAAAAATAAATTGCCCACTTCACAACTATTTTGAGCATCCATTTTTGTAACATAATATACATTCAGGGGTGACTCCAAACTGCGAGGTTGCCTGACCCCACACTAAATGACTCCATACTGCATACTGAGTGGCCATACTTTCTTTGCTGCATTATCCCTATTTGGAAGTTGCTAGTTCTTTCTGTCACCTTCTGGCAATATTTTTCTCCTCGTCAGCTAGTACATGTCAGAGAATCAAGCTTGGTAAGTTAGTACAAAAATAACTATAATTTGAATTCAACAGGCAGTAATCTGAAAGTGTAACCTGGATATTCTAGGGGAGTGAAGCGTGTAAACCTTGTGACAGCTGTAGTTTGAGGTCGCCTATTCAGCTGGGAATTCTGGGCTAATGGAAAAGAATCTCGTAAAAAGCAGAGCTCGGTGGGATTGATAAATAATTTAGTATATCTAGCTCATCTTCCACTTATGATGATAGGGTTAGAAGGGGAGGTGGTTAAAACTTCTAACTGAGACACGAATTTGAGGTGACTAGTAGGTGATGGTTCCCTGGGTTTTCCACACTGAGCCAATCCACCATTCTTTCACCAACCTTAAGCACTTTGTCTGAGCTCTTACAACCTATCAATATGGACTGCCTTGAAGGTAACCTATTACTTTTTTAAAGATTCTACCTGATTATAATATAGCTACACATACTACTACACTCTATTTAAAAATAATGAAATGACACAAAGAGAGTTACGAGTGGGTGGGAGGACAAGATTTATGTTTGTGTAGCATTTTTCACTTCACATACACTGCATTTGAGCTGCCCAACAAGACTGCATAGTAATGAAATAAGTATCATCTGCCACCATGAACCTCTGCACTCACAGATAGAGAAACTGAGGTTCCAAGAAGGCCTGTGACGACTTTGTGAGGGCCTGGGGGAGACCCCTGAATCTCAATCTGGTGCACCTTCCCCTATTCCTCATTGCATCTGGGAGGTTAACCAGGAGCTAACTTGATGCAACAGTGACTTAATTTCTCAATTTCCTCTCCATTAACCTATCCTACACATCACATGCTAGAATTGGAAGGGATCTTGGAGATCTCCTTTCAATGCCACCAAACTGAGGCTCAGAGAGGTTGCAACCTGCCCAGGGTCATAAAAGAAGTCAACTCAGGATTGTTGATATGCAGTAATGGTCTACTATTCTTGATAGCGTTTCTTAAATTTTAGTCACTTGAGTACAAACTTTAAGATTCTTGCAATATCCTTGCACTATTATTTCTTTAATATTTTTCTTTAAATTGACCCACTTTTAAAATTGAACCTATGTTAGCTTTGTCCAAAGCAAAAATATTCCTAAAACCACCGATTTGACTGTTTTTCCTTTAAATACAAAGGATAGTTAATATAGAATTTAAAAATACTCGCCTTTGTGTTACATTAAAAATCTCAGTTACTTTGGGTGGTACTGGAGAGGCCCTGTTCTGCTCCATTCCCTAAAACCTATTCTGTACCATTTCTCTTTAGCTAATTATTTAGTCCATACGATGCTTCTTGGAGCACGTTTCAAATTGAATCTAAAACTAAGTGCATGTGAAAATTTAATAAAGACTGATTTGATGACTGGGAAGTTACTTAAGGACCCAGAGGTCTCTCTGGAGGAAGAAGATAATATGGCCATAAGTGAAGTGAGCATGCATTCCCGGCCTCGCCTTCCCATCTGTGGAACACCCATCTGCCCTCAGGGAAAGGCGCTGTCAGTGGATGGGCTGGTGGCCAGGCCCTGCCATTATTCTGGGAACAGAGCCCTGACCATTATGCATGGACTGCATCAAGGCAGTCACCCTTCCTCATGTCCCCCAATCATCAGTGCCTAGAAACAAATGCTACAAAAATGCATTTCATACGCTATAAAATGGCTTCAAAACATGTGCTCACATTAACGTATGTTTTCTGGGATCCCTGGGCCACCATCTAAACATGCACACATACATACAACTCAGTCCCCAATGTGTTTTTCCAACCAGCTTCAAGCAATATTTATTTTGCTTAAAGCTTCTCTATTTTTAAAACTACAACTAGGCAGGAAGAGGTAACTATGTTTTATTTGTCGTGTGTACTGTAATATGAATCAGTTTATTCTATCCTTTCACAAGAAATAGTTTTAAGTACAAGGAGGATGAGGGATACAGGGATTATGGATAGGGAAAAAATATAGAAGCAGGTGGCCCACTTTGGGACACAGGAGGTGGGGAGGGGTAAGCAGACCGGCAGGCAGTTCTTCACCCATCACTGTGGGGCCACAGGATATCAAATGACTTCACGAAGGGACTGAAGCAATATTTTGTTGCCGGCAAAGTCTACTCCGTGATCAAAATGTGCATTGACAGAAAACTGGGTCTGCAGAGCTTATCATGGGAAACAGCTTCTTATACATGGGTGGCCCCTAGTTAGGTGATACTAGCAGATCAAGGGTGCAGGCTTGATACTGTTCCTTGAAGCCACAACTTCCAGGGCCCTGGTCTTGGAAACCGAACGTCAAGGTCTCTCCGCAAAGATGGGCTGTACCGGAATCACTGTGAGAATTTTTAAAGAAACATTATTTGTGGAGTCTAATATCAGGACCAAAGTAAAAATATGCGTTCTGCGGCTACACAATATGCTGTGTTCTTGGGATTAGTCTGCGGGCTGTTGTGAGGAGTAAGAAATAAACACCCTGATCTTATTTCCATGCTCGGGTGAACACGCGAAGGCGGAGACCGAAAGACCTGCCACTTGAAACGGTAAATGAATGGACTCAGTGTCAAATTTGTTACAAAATCAGTTCTCATCCCTGCTTAGAAGTAGCTAATTACACTCTAATGTACATAGATAGGATGACAATATTAATGAATGGTCAAAATTTGAATCTTAACTTTAGTTCTGGGAACTTTTAACACCTTTCTGTTCCCAATCTTGATTTTGTTTTTTTGTTTTCATTTTCTTTCCCATTTAACTCTCTTTTCCTCTTTTCTTTCTCCTTTCTTTCTGCACCCTGGTATCTTAAAAACAAAAACGTGAGGAACTGGCTCCAAAGCCCACACTGGACTTCCTGCCTGGTGTTGCCCCCGTGGCCGAGCCCCAGATGCTCCTTCTCTCTCCTCTCTGCCTCCTCGGTACTTTTAGACAGTCACTCTCTGCCAGCTAGAGGCTGTCCATTTTTTCAGCATTATTTAAAATGGTGCTACTAAGAGAAGAGTTTTTGTTGTTTCCCTGGTTTCCTTGGGTACAATTAGAAACAGAAAACCGCCTGATGACACGGATGCTTCCAACACAGCCTCCTGTGTTAAACACTGTCATGTGCCAGGCATGGGTCAGTCACTGGGACATGCATGTCATGTACGGAATGGGTCAACCACATACATACCCATTTGAATGTTTCTTACCAAGACACACAGGCAATAATAAAAGAAAAATAAAATAGCTGATTGGTGATTCTTAATCCCAGGTCTCTTGTAAAGTCTCAAATATAAACTCTCTCCCTTAGCTCACAGTTCTATCTATTACAGTAGAGGTGGGTTTTGATTTGTGCAACATGAGCATCCCCCAAATTAAAATCAACTTCTGTTTAAATGCATGCCAGAGCCAGCTATGCGTGGCGTTTCTCGGAGCGCAGGCCAACAACCACACGCATCAGGGTCATTGAACTCTTTGTAAAAATGCCATTTTCTGAGTCTCAATCTTTAGGAGTAAGAACTCGACATCCGCATTTTAACAGGTTCTCTCAGGTGCATTTTCAGAGCACCTCATAGTCTGAGAAACATATAATGCAAAGCAACATTTTAAAATGTAAGAATGTGTTGTCTAGTTTTTACTCTGTAAAAATATGGATTTTCATGTGTGCTTATGATCTGCTCAGAGTGTGGTATGTCTGTTCCTCAGACTGTATTTGCTTGGGACCTGTCACAATGACAACTGTCCTATCACCAGTTTACAGGGTGACTTCCAAGGAGGTAGCTGATCAGGTAAAGCCCCAAGGATTCCCTTCCGAAGTGCGCTGTGTGTTGTTTTAGAGAGCTCTGGTGGTAACTCTTCGGGGCCAGCGAGTTTCTGTTTTGTTGGTTTTCGTTCAGTCTTGGCCTTGGCAGCACGTGCCCTGTGCTGAGGGGGTCCCCAGCAGAGGCCCTAACCTGGGCGTGGGAACGCCAGTCCGTTGCCGGGCCTCGGAGGACTCACCCACTCTGGGCTCTGCCCTTGGCTGATGAAATGCCAGAGACACCTTCTCTGTGTCAAGTCCTCTTTGTTTTTTCAAACCTTTGCCTCCTTCGTCACTGCCACCTTTATGCCACTGCATTTCATCTTTGATGCAAAAATTACTTGGGACCAAGAGCTCAAAGGACCCCAAATGAGTCTGCTGCCTGTCCACAAGCTCTTTGAACGAAACTCCATTTTATGTCCAGATTTCATCCTAAAATCCATGTGGCAGTGGGTAATACGGACTTTCCTATATTCTGAAAAAGTAATTCTAAAAATAGGCCTGTGGAAGACCTAGCAGGAAAAAATAGGCGCAAAAGAGGAATTTTCAACTGATTGCGAAAGCTCTTCCTGAAAACAAACATTCAGATACAGGTTCCTGCTTATCTCCTTCCTCTGGCCTGCGGCACCCGAGGGATGAGGTGGTTGGCTCAGAGAACAGGAAGGGAATTGCCATAAATCTGAGCTAATTTGGAAAGGGAAGGATGAAGCAGATACTCAGCAATCAATAGAGCAATGTCTTGTTTTGTGGTCAATGTTTACGGCTCTGTTGCTGGAATGTGATCCTGCTGCATCAGAACATGTGCCATTAGAAGTGAAGTGAGTTCACCTCTTGCCTCCTGGAGTCATTGGTGTGCATCGCTCCTCCAGGTACAGGAGGCCAAAGTCCCTGCTTGCAGCTAGAGAAAAGGTTTGCGATGATGCTCTCCATCCTCTTTAGCTTTTATTGTTTCATGATTCCCAAGAAATAGAGAAAAATGACCGATGTGTCTTTCCTTCTCTCATGTTTGCAGGATGGGATGTACAAATGCCATCCTTCCACACCTGACAGCATTGTTGGGGGAGCAAATGGGGAAATGAAACCACAATGAGAACAAGGACTATGTTGTTCCTTCCCTAAGTTCAAGGAGCGATCCATTGCTCAGCTGCCTGGGGGAGTGGGGGTGGGGTGGGGGGGGGCAGCAAAGCATGTGTTTTCTTGTCATGGAAAAGAGAGGGTATAAAAAATGCTTTGACTGAAAAGCAAGTTCACTAATTGATTGTTAATGACTACACAGCCCTAAATGTCTGGAATTTGGTGTAGATTCAATGTAATTTGACGTTTGCCAACGGTTATTAAATCTCTTTGATGATCTCCCTGTGCAGCGGGCAGGAGCAGCTGATTGGCTCCTGGGGATGGAGAACCGGGCTGGCTGGGCACGGAGTCAGCGGGGCATCTGGAGAGCAGCCATGGTCTCCAGCTTCCCTCTGCTTCCCAAGGCTGCTTCCTCTGGCGCTCCTGACACTGGTCTTCTCCGGTCCCCTCCCCGTTTCTGCAGGCTCTCTTCTCTTCTGTTTCCCCTCATTCTCAAAGTTTTATTCCCTTTCCAGCACCAGTTCACCTGGCCCCCTAAAAGCACCATAACGTTTGCTCTATTGGTTTCTCTAACTTATACATTAATGTCTCGTTGCAAAGAACAAAAACCTACTACATTGTATCGAGATCAAAAAGGTTAGTATAAAGACACAGGGGATTTCATGAAAACCCATTTTGGGGAATATAGTTCCTGGAAATGAAAGTCATTGGGTCTTCCATATCTCATATTCTCTCTTCTCCTCCCACCCCCATTTCTGTATTCCTAAAACTCTGTCCTTCCTTCCACAAACCAGCTTCTTCACTTCCTCATCCACTGGGTATGGCCCGGCATACCTCCCTGCCTAGCTAATCCCAAATATCTCCCTTAGTTCTAGCCTCTACAGCACCGGTTTCCCACAGGTACAGTCTCCAGGTCCCGATTCTAATTCCCCATGAGGAAGAATTCCATTGGCCAGGCCCGGGTCTAGGACTTAATCACCGACCAAATCAGCTACGACCGAGGGAAATGGGGGCGGGGTTCAGGCACATACACGGTGTTCGTCCATCCGGAGCCAAGGCTGGGCCCAGAGGCAAGGAGGGAAAGAAGGGCAACTCCGGCCCACGTTCCTCAGGGCCGTGTCCCAGATGCCCCTCTCCATCTCGGGGTCAGATATCTCAGAATATCCAGCATAGCCTTGCAAACAGTTCTATTTTTTATGTTCATAATTTATAATATACGCCAACACTTGTGTCAACCCACTCGCTTTACCAGAAGCACCAATTCTTCCTCATCCATATGTCAGCTGCATCTCCTCTCAGAAGATTTAGGAGGGGGGAAGAAAAAATCAGAGCCCCTTTCAAGACTATTCCAGAAGAATCAAGAGAAGAGCTGCAGCAACGGGGGAGAAAGCCACATAATTCTATTATAGTGAGACCGAAGACAATTGTCTTCATTGACACGTGGGCGAGGCAGCACAGGGTGCGGGCGGAAAGGACAGCGCGAGGAGTCAGGAAACGCCCTCCAGCCCTGCCTGTGCCTCTGCCGCACTGTAAGACCTGGGGCACATCGCTTAGCCTTTTCAGGCCCTGCTTTTCCTTTCCGGAAAAATAGAATAAATCAGGTGAATCTTTACGTCCTTTCCTATTTTTCAATTCTGTAAGAACACAATTTCAAGAAGTACTTGATATGAAAACTATAGAATACCCATATAAAATGGTCCCTGAGAATGGTTCGTCTTGGCATTCATTTTTAATTCATTAAACAGAAATTTACTGAGAATTTTTAAGCTAGTTAATCTCTTGCTAGGCTCTGGATGTGTAAATGGCCAGAAACAGATATGAAGTCTACACTCCCAGTTCAGCACATTAAAGAAAATCTGTATCATCTATTTTGCAGTATTTCCGAGGTAAGCGTCCCTTTTATGGCTAATGCTGTTTTCTCCCACAGAACTGTGCATAACTTGCTGATAGATGGCTCCTTTCTCTCTGCCTACCTGGGACTGAGCCTTCACTCTCTTGGGGAAACACTTGGAAACCTGACACTTAACTGCTACAGAAAAACACGGACATAAATGGAACGAGAAACTGGCCAACTTTTCCACCTCCTCTGGTAGATCTTTCTAACAGGACTTCCTCTTCAGGTTTGGAATAAGTTCCAAAAACATCAAAAGCCTTCATATTCAAAGATAAATGAAAAAGCGTTGTGAAATGCAATCAGATATTAATTATGAATTACAGCCCCAGTCTACCGTCCGAGCCTCTGTTAGCAACTTGAAGATCGTTTTAAGAATTACAGGAGTTAATACATGGACGTAACGGGAGTTGGGCCTGGGACATGGTACATGCTCAGTAGTGCTGGCTTTCATTATCATTACTAACAAAAAGCTTAAATGTTTCAGGGGAGAGTTTCCTGGATGTGAGTCTAATCATAGTCCTTGAGAAGAAGGACATGGTGTTCACATGCTCCCCAATTCTTGGACTAGTGGCCTCTGCTTTGGGCTCAGGGAATGAAAAGCCATTGGTGGCGTGCAGCCTCTCTGACTTCCCTCCTCTCCTGCAGCCACCTCAAGTGTGTGACCCCCCCCCAGCTCCTTGCCCAGCTCAGCTTCTCCTTAACTGTGGAATTACCAGGGAGGCTGGGGTGCAAGTGTTTCCCAGGTTCAATCCTGCTACTCCTCAGAGAGTTCATCCCCGAAAAGCTAGTTGATGTGTTCTCAGAAAACACAACCCTGGTGGGAATGTTGGTCATTTTCTTTGCTAAGTGTTATTTTTTCCATATTAGAGGTCTGATTTCCTGCAATTCTTGGAGAGTACCGGGAGGAAGAAGGGTCAGGAAGCTGGGCACAGAGGGGAGCAGTGATTAAGCGCCCACTCATTTCCGGCCTGTTCCTTCACAACTGTGGGGAAAGCGGGTTGAGGTGTTCCTGCCTTGGTTATTTTTGTATAGAAAGAACACTGTCTTTGTTAATGGATCCTAGAAGATACAAGCAGAAGATTCAGCATTTTCCCTTTGGCTGTCACCAGCAGTGTGGCTTTCCTGGTGCGTCACATCACGGGGCCGCTTCCTCAGCCCTTAAAAAAGGACAATACTTGCTTGTTGAATGATTTGGATTTCCTTCAAAATGAAATGTCAGTCCAGTCTAACCAACTATTATTATTGTAAAAGGCTTCTGTTCTGGGAAGTGGTTTTCACCAACCGATCACTGTTTGAGTACTTCTAAGAGTAAACCTGTTATAGGATTGCAGGGTTTGCTTTAATTATTTAGTTTTTAATAACAGCTCTCCACAGGCACAAAATGAAGAGAAAACTACTTATCCGAGTGTTTACTAGTGATACAATAGGATAATAGTGAAAGTACGAAGTCCGTCCAGAAGATATCCAGCCATGTAATAGAGATATTTGTTGAAGAAGATACAAAATACAAGAAACATTTTACGTAGGACAGACACCTTGGTCCCCTTCACACAGTTATCCCAATGTCCATCAGCTGCCCTGTCGTATTTTCTGAATCTCATTGACAGTCTGAAATCTCTTCTCTTTCAGAGGTGATTTTAATTTTGGGAAAGGCTGGGATTTGCAGGGTGCCCAATCTGGGCTGTAGAGGGGACTGAGTCACCTGGGTGATTTGATGTTTTGCCAAAAATCTCTGCACGAGACATGATGCATGAGTGGGTGTGTTGTTGTGATGACGCTGCCAGTCACCAGCTGCCCATAGCTGCAGCCTTCAGAATCATTGGAATAGTTTCTGTGGAGGAATGTTCAAGCTTAATGCAAAATTTGAAGTAGATCCATTGCTCTACACGCTCATTTTGAATGTGACGGCCACACAGTACACATGCTCCCTCAACGGCGTCTACCGCCCCCCACTGACTAATGCAGCGAAGTTGTCATGGGTCATGCATGTGTATTCTAATCCACTCTCCTTGGTGGCTGCCAGGTTACATTGATGCCACACAAACCGTTCTCATTATATTAACGATAGCTGGACTTTTTCTGGACAGACCTTCTATACCTCTTTCGGTTATTATTTTAATAGCTGGTCAATAGCCTTAATAAAGTGCCTCATTTAATAGTCATAATAAACTCCAGTAAGATAAATATTATCTAAACCCAACTCCCTACCTGCTCTTTGTCTTTTGTATGTGGAAACAAGTGCAGGGAGGTTGAGTGACTGGCCCACAGTCGCACAAGTGCTATACAATAGAGGCGAGAGCATCCCTCCACTACTCACTCTGTTTCCTACCTACCATGTGCTGATGAGCACTTCATGGAGCAACGTTTACCCTAACTTGAAAAGATGCCCAAAGATTTGGTTCACGTAATAGATGTTTATATTTATAATTTGATTATTATAGTATTCTGGAAGTTTGTTCAAAATCGGAGTTTTATTATATTTTTATTAAAGTAACTAGCCCATGTTTAAAAGGTTGAAACACAACTACATATTGTATTTGGCCATTTCGAAGATTAAGCCTTTTTATTTAGTACTGTGAAAACTGTATGGCACAGGAATTGAGGTAAGGGTTTAATAATTCACTACCTTAATCTAATGAGTACCATAAGGTAAAGGCTGTTCAACACTGGGAATTAAAAGATGTCTGAAGTAATTTATATGACTTATTGAGGCAGAACTATATATTTGTGTTAACTTATTTATTTTTGTTGCTGACAGAAATTTAACTTGAAATAGTCTATGCACGCAGGGGGATTTATTATTAGGACTAGGGTATGATTCATTATAGGGATGCCAGAGTATCTTTGTAGATATCCTAAAAGTGAAACATGATTTCTAGAATGACAAGAAGGGAATTCAAGAGCTCAGAACCCTCTGACTCAGCTCTGTTCCTCTTATCTCATTTATTTCATTCTTCGCTTCTAAAGACTTCCACTTCTTTTCCACTTCTACTTCATGTCAGTTAACAAGGCTGCCAATAACTCTGAAATTCTTTGCTTCAAAATCAAGAGAGATTGAGTTCCTTTTATCAGTTCCAATTCCTAAATTGGACCAGGAGCTCACCCTAGACCAAATGACTCTACTCTGTGGGAAGGGACATTCTCTGGGAATGGGCTGCCACTAGAAAAGGGACGTGCAGAAAATCCTGTGAGGGATGGACACTTCCTATACGCATGAAGCTTCTAATCTTGTGACCTACAAACAGATAACAATACTATAATTACGTGAGCTCAATTACAGAAATATATCAGATCACTCTAAAAACACAGGGAAAAGGAGCAATGACTAGGCCTAAGAGAAATACAGAAGTTTTTACCTAGTAAGGTTCAAGCTGGGTCCTGAAGTATGGAAAAAAAAAACAACCCCAAATCAAAATAAAACAAAATCCATCAGTGAGGAAAGGGCATTACAGGCAGAAGGAACAGAATGTTAAAGGCTCAGAGGCATGGAACCATGGTGCGGAGGAGTGAAAAGATGAGGCTGGAAGGGATATAGCACTCTATGTTCCTTTCTACCTATGATCCACCCACCTTTCCCACCATCTAAGGATCAAATGAGGTCCTGAAATGATGGAAACACAATGCAGTTTGGCTTTTCAGAGAACTTTTACATTAACTCTTTCATTGGACTCACACCATTTTGCTATGATGGCAGGAGGACATACATTCCCCCACCCATTTTTACTGATGAGGAAAGATATTTTTAAAGGACTGTGAATTGGACAAGGTTAGTTTAGGGACAGAACTGAGACTAGAACCCAGGTTTTCAGTTCCCAACTCCATATTCTTTCCACCCCTTCCGGGCGTTTTCCTTTATTGCCTTTAACTTAAGGCATCAAAACTGGGTCACCAAGAATTCAGCCTGTTGTTACAAACCACGTGGATGGTCCCAAATAGAGTTATGTGTATTTCACTTTGACCAGTTATTAAAATATCTTGTAAAACCTCCATTCCAGAAAAATATTTTAAACAAGAGATTCTTGTCACCCAGAATGGGAGAGGAGAAAGACAAAGAAATGACTGTTCAAGAACTTGTTTATTCCTATGATTTATTTGTTATAATCAGTACATGTGGATTTAAACAAATCATATAAATATGTATAATGAATGGGTGGTCATTTTTCATCTTACAAAAGAATTTCCTGCTATATTTTAAGCTACATTTTAAGTTAAGATTTTAAAGATGAAGACAGGGAATATATCACATTTTTAAAGAGCCAAAATTTGCCCTGTGTGGCCTGTTGTGCCTGACACTTTCTTTGTAAATGCTCAATAAATGTATGATGAATGAATGAATGAATGAAAAAAATGAACAAACGAACAAATGAACACAAGAAACTTTTTAAAATAAGGATACAACATAGATCTATGGTTAAGAAGAGCAGGTCTTGGTGTATATTTAGGATCTATTTTTGGCTGCACAACCTACTAAATGTAAAACAATCAATACACTATGATCTGAGCCTCCATCTTCTTAGTTGTCAAATGAAAATAATAATCAAACTTATTTCCGAGGCTGTTTGTTTATTGAATAAAAATTTATTGAGCACCTTCTATGTGCCAGGCACTGTTCAGGGTTCAGGAAGATAGTTCAGAAAACACAGGGGACAGGGCCCCTAGACAATAAACAAGGAAATAAGTAAATGAGTTCATTAAAACTGTGATACGGTGATACGAAGGAAGTAAACTGGGTAATGTGGACTCAGTCGTGGATGTGTGGACTACTTTATACAAAAGGCGAAGAAGAGATTTTTCTAAGGAAGTGACGTTGGAACTAAGGCCCAGGTAGAAGAGAGTGAGCATCAGTAGGTATTGCTAAGAAAGGGCTTTCTGGACAGAGGAAGCAAGAGCCAAGCTGGGGAGAGGGCAGGATTCCAGAGCCGGAGGGACAGAAAGGAGGTCCCTGGGGCCGGAGCACAGGGACCCACAGGGTATGAAGCAGGAGAGGGGCTGGAGATTGGCCAGGTCACAAAGTGCCTTGTCACACAAAGTCAGGGACGGGGCTTTGGTCTGAGAGCACTCTGGCTTGGTAAAAAAAGCATTAACAACCATCTAATTGCTGTAGTAAAAAATCTGAGTCCTTCTTTGCTCATCAGTTTCCCTCTCCTTCCTGATCAATATACCCAGTGAACTCACTTTTGAAAACATGTCCCAGGCATCTTAATTTCTATCCATATCCATGAAAACCACCTTCACCTAAGTTACTATCTCTTGTCTAGGCTATTGCAATGATGCCTTAGACATTGTATACTGGAAGACTTACCAGATTTTCAAGGGGAGAGGGCAAGCAGGCAGGTAGACATTTATCGCTAAAGCCAGGCTGAGGATTACATGAGATAATGCACATAAACCCATGACACAGCACCTACCTTCTAGAATGTTCTTAATATGCATGATTTTTTAAATTTTTGTTTAAAAAAAATAGCACTCATTCCCCTGGGGCTTTTCAACATGATGAAAGATCAAGGGATTTGGAGCAGGAGACTTGGCTTTCTTGTCCGAGTTTAAAAGAAGTGTGACTTTGGACAAGTCCTAATGTCTCTGAGCTGCCGGTTCCTCCTCCGGGAAATGAAGATGTGAACACCTGTTCTTCTTATTATACAGGGCTATTGTGAGCTTCAAATATAACGATGGATGTGAAAATGCCTTGTAAGCTGAAAAGCATCTTTTCATGAGCGATCAACCATATGAAATTATATTTAATTCGGTTTCCCTTTGTACCTGACCTCTTAGGTTACTATACTGTAGGACAACATTATAAAATAAATTTTATTGTAGGGCTCTGGGGTGTTCAACTTACAAGAAGATTGAGTCTCAGATTCTTGAACCTCTGCCTTGCATAAGCCAGACCAGGGCTGTCCAAAAGATGCTTCTGTTGAAATGGAAATGTGTATCCATGCTGTCCAACGCAGTAGCTACTAGCTATTGTGGTTACTGAGCACTTGAAAGGTGACCAGTGTGACAAAGAAACACAGCATTCTATTTTCTAAATTTTAATTAATTTAAATGTGAGTAGCCACACGTGGCTAGTAGCTACTGCGTTGGACAGTACAGGTTCAAAATCTTTACTTTTTCAGAGCCTTCATCTATAAAATGATGAGGTCTTTTCTAGCTCTATCTGTACTGTTACATACACAATTCAGGAATAAATGAGCCAATCTGGATAAAATAAGGGCTGAATCCTGAATCACTTTTCTTATTCTCAAGTTGAAGATAATCCTAGTTTTTTTAAAAGTTCATAGCTGTGTTATTTATTAACAAGATAAAAGACGTGAAAACAATGACAACACAGTCTCAAAGTAAGAGGCCATCCTGGAAGATGAAATACTTAAGAAACACATTCTCCTGGGAGTTTTATTTTTGGTATCAAGTAGACTACTTGTTTCAAAGTTAATATTTTCCATTTCTCATTAAGAAAAATCACTAGGGAAAAATATTTGGAATTGAATAAATAAACAGATGGCTACAGTGGGGATTTTTTATATGACGCTGAGAGTTGTGAGGTCATAAGGGGTTTCCATGATGAAGCTGCCACTAATTTTGTCTGTTTGTATAGGACTGTTATGTTATTACTGGATATTTAGAATATTAGCTGAAATATATACAGAATAGACCAAAAAAAAAAAAAGGACAGTGATGTGATTGAATTGAGGGAACAAAATGAGAACTCAGAAAAAAATGAAAAGAAAAAACCAAGACAACCACAAGGACTAGAGATGGGAGATATTGAGAAGTGAGAAAAGCCTTTGAAGGGGAGAAAAATAATATAGAACTGAAATAAAAAAGACAGAGAGGGAACAGATTGGGGTAGGCGGTGAGGATCAGAGAAGAAATTCCACATCCATTTGTGAAAGACACCAGGAGCTAAGACTGTGTGTGTGTGTGTGTGTGTGTGTGTGTGTGTGTGTGTGTGTATGAGAGAGAGAGAGAGAGAGATGCGGGAAGAGGGAGGGGGGGCAGTAAGGAACACCAGAAAAAAATTACTTTGGAAAGACAGAGAGACAGGTAGTGAGGACAAGGAGGGACAGCTGTCATCTTCTTTAATTAAGAAATTATTAATGGAACAGACAGGCCAGCCATGGTGAGCCTTTACTGATGAGATGCTACTAAAATTACAGATAATAGCAGCTGAAAAGTTATTGAGAGCAAAAGTGGTAAGAATGCTAATTTAATTGATAACATTATACTTAACACAATGCTTATAAATTTTAAAATCATACATTAAATAAATTAAAATGACTCCGGTTATCATCTAATTATGGGTGTTTAAATAATGTAATACAATTAAATGCTAAAAAAAAGCCGTAATTATGGTAAATGATTATTCTTGTGTTCTGAGTTCTCCTTTTAAGCAGTTAACTGTTCAATCCTATAGTCCTAGTGGAGGTAATTTTCTCCTGATGGCCACACCTTTACCAAACTTATATAGCTTTGGGTGAAAAGAAGATAAATGGCAAACTTAGCTTCTAAATGCCTTGATTTTTCCTCTTCTGTCTCTTACTGTTTCATGATAAGGATAACTGGCTTCTCTCTTCAAACAACCACCTTGTCTCTCTCTTTTTTCTTCCTCCACCAAATAAGGTTCCCTGACAACATCACCCTGTCTTCATCATAAGCAAACAGGGCATCCATCCTGTTAGGCTAAATACAATACAGGTAACACAGGAGCTCGGCCACAAAAGTTCACTTCACTAAGAACTGTTTCAGTGAAGAGCCAAGAATCATAAACTTGTGACTCTGACCATGTCGTTGACTATGGTTGAAGGAGAGAAAGGCAACATTTTGCTCACCTGAGTCCTTCGTGGGAAGTCAGTCCTGAAATTATCACTTGGAGTAATGGCCTCATGGTAGGTGGAAAGAAAAAGACCAAATAACTGCTTAATTTGAAAATATCTTTATTTTTCCTAACAATACAAGAATGTTACAAATTATACCCCAAAAATACAGGTAAAGTTAAAGCTCTTATAACTCTACCTAAACAATCATTATTAAGAATTTGATACATTTCCAGAAATTAACATACATATTACCATAGACAAGATCTTATCTATGTAGTGTTCTGTAGGATTCTTTTTGAACTGAGTGTATGATGGTCACATTTTTATGTCAACATGCCATACTTCACTGAATGAAAGACATATGTGGTTGTAAGATGATGTATCAGAAAGAAAACAAAACGCTACAGGTTATAAACTGTAGGCTCTGTAGGCCATAAAACACATCTTCATTTCAGAGATGTTAAAAAATTTAAAAGGTATCTTATAAATGATGAAATACAGTACTAAAAATTTCCTTAATGTTTTGACAGCTGCATAATATTCCATTGTAAAACCATATCATAAATTACTCAATAAATCTCCTATTAATAGACATTTGTGCCGTTTCCCATATTTTCAAATGTTCATGAACCTCCTTAATGTACATCTTTGCACATGTTGTCTTACTTCCTCAGGCTGAATCCCTAGAAGTAAAATTGATGGATTAAATAAGTGTGTTAATCCTGTTTATACCAGGTTTACACTCTTACCAGTTATGTTTCAAAGTGCTTATTTCTTCAGGGCCTCAGCAATTGATATATCATCTACTTAAACGTAGCCAAGAAAACTGGACCTCAACTAAAAAATACCCAAAGCCAGACACCTCATTTGCCATCCACTATCATTTTCATCTTTCTTCTTGGTATTTCCAATACTCGAGAAACTTCAGTAATTTGAAATGATGATGTCCATAAATGATTTCTCAATAATGGACAAAGCCCAGATCCATTTATTTTCCGATAGTCACCATTAGCACAGGGCTGTGTTCAGTGATCTGCTTTACTGCTCTTCATCTTTCTACAAATTAAGGACAAGGCCTAAGGATCACACCTTTGGTGGTGACTTAATACAAATAGCACCAGCAAATTAGAGTGGGGCTACTTTCCTGAACTCTTTAGTTCATTTGACTTGAAATTAATGAACCCATACTGTGGGGACACAAAGATGAACAACTTATAGTTCCTGCCCAAGAAACTTACAGTCTAATCGGGGAGATGAGATACACTCATAAAAAGTTATAGAACAGCAGAAGACGAGATCATCAATTGCATGAAAAGGGATATGATTTAGTGTCAAATGTGCAGACATTAAGTCCAGAATTTGAATGAAATCTGGAGACAGAATGCCCTTTCCCTCTGAGAGGTACCAAGACCAACGCTAATATGCTGTGACCCTCTGGAAGCACAAAAATGACACATGGTTGATTCTACTCTAGGCAGCATCTGTGTCCTGTGCTGTCCCACAGGAGTCTGAGGCACATCAACAAATGCTCGTCTCTTCCTGGAGCACCAGAAGCCAGCTGTCCCAGCATCCTGTGAGCTCTGGAGGGGAGGAGCCAGAACATTTGACTGTAGCCCCTCTTTAGGGGGAGTGCCCCAAGGGCAAGATACAGAGTTCCAGGACCCTGAGAGCACGGGACTCACCACTCACAGCTGCTACACTAAGAAAGAGGGAATTTACTACATTTCCATGCCCAGCGGTATAGGGACTAAAGCCCTGTTCATAAAGCAATCTTCCTAGTTAATCAGTAATTCAAGTTTCAGAACATATGCTTCCCAAACCAAATTAAGAGAGAGAGGGAGAGGGGGAAGGGGAGGAAGAAGGGGGGAGAGAGAGAGAGAGAGAGAGAGAGAGAGAGAGATTCCTTTATTGTTTCCGAAGCCAGATACTCATAGCTTTTAGGAGCCACCACATGAGTCCTGCTTCTGGGCTCTGATTTAACAAGGATGACAAGAAACAAAGGACTCACTTGCTAATATTGAAAGAGTGCAAAAGTACCTGCCCTGGGCCCTCCAGGTCAGGGCATAGGTAGGTGAATGACATGCAGGTTGTGAACCTTTGGGAGGAGCCCTGGATGCTGAGTCAAGAGAGATACCTTCCTGACTCAGAAATGCGGTCAGAATGCCAGGAACATTTTACAATCAGTGCAGGTCTGGACACACTCAAACTCCTGAATCGGACTCTTTGGGTGGGTCCACCAGTGACTCAGATGTGCTCCTTTGGTTAAAACAAATCACTAAACTAGGTATTCTCTAGCAAGGAACTGCCAGCCTCATTTCTGATGTTTTGGGGCTTCTATGTAATAAAGAAAAATAAAGAAAAATAAAACTGAGGCTTTAAATTATTTAAATAATACATTTTAATCACATAATTTGTGTTTACATTTAACCTAATAATTCTTAATATAAGATTGCAATGCAATTGAATCTCATAAGATAATTAAAGATTTGTGAAAAATATTAATTCATTGGAAACCGTAGGCAGTCAGATCCAAAAATGGAACACAAGTTTAAGGTTGCGTGATGAATGACTACTTTCAGTCCTGCTCATGGCAACTCTGAGAATGAAGATAGTACCTCATTTGGTAAAATGATTAAAGTATAAATATGACCCTCTTCATTAGTGGGAAGCCTAGGCCGTCATCTTCCTGCCTCCTCTTCCTCACATCCTCCCCACCCCCCTCCCTTCCCATGAAAGTTTGTGTTGGGATGTAATGATCAATGACCCTTTGGGTGTACTGTTTCTAGGCCAACTACTCCTCCCCGCCCCACGGAAGAATTGTTAATAATAATATTAATAAGAGCAGCTACCATCTGCTGAACTCTTACTGTGTTTCAGGCTGTATGCTACAGGCAGAAAATAGATTTTCCTTTCTATCCCAGGAATCCAGGTCCCAGAGAGTCTACAGTTCAAGAGAGGCCGTCTGTTCTCCACAAAGGGCTCCATATTAACATGTTACAAATGTGGAATATGGTTCTTTTCTACTTTTTCAGCCAGTATGTTGGCTTTCACAAATTACCATCACTTTTTAAGATACTCAAGCACCATTCAGACCCCAAGTCCTTGGCATTGGTCACAGTCTTATGATTTGATAACCAAGAAATACATTGATCTGGGGAAGTAAGACTAGATATGTGAACAGCAACCTCCAAATGAAATGAGAATAGGGGGTGACGGGAGAACTCCAAGTATGTGCCCTGAAGGGTTACATCTCTGCCACCTGCTCCTTGGGTGGCACCTTTCCTCCTTCCCGTCTTGGAGCCTAAGCAATGGGTTACCTTCTTCTTTACTAATGTCTCATCTCAAATGAGTCCCTCTGTGGCCAGCATTGCATCCCTAGCCATATCCTTCATGTCGTACCCTCCCAAACTCCCCTCCAGGCATTTTCACATTCCTTTTTCCTTCTCTGCCCCACAGCTCCTGTGGGGTCCTCTTCTCCACTCCCACACACCCTCAAGACTTCTCTTTCCTCTGTGATTCTCTCATTGACGTGGCTTTCAACTTTTCATGGCAACATTTCTTTTGGGAGAGCAAAAGAGGATTCTACGGTGACTCACTCCACAACCTCGTCATGTCACTGATGTGCAATCCGGCCTCTCCTCCCACTGTGCTTCAATCTACCACGTGCCTCAGCACCAGCAAATTCTCTGACCTTGTCCCAGTCCTGCCTTTGGGACCTCTCCACTGGATTGAGGACACTCTGTTCCTGAGTCCTCTGTGCCTTTCAAAGTCATTTCTTCTTCCTAATCTCTAAAATTAGCGATTTTCAAAAGATTCTGCTCTTTGTTCTGTATCTCCTCTCTCTAATCAACTTCATCTACTCTAACCACTCGTTGTAAACAAATCACACCCCCCACCTTGTCCTAAACTCCAGGTTAGTTTTTCCAACTTCCTTTGAGACATTTTTAACCAAACATTTTTCTAAAATTTCACACTCCAATTTCTAAAGCCAAACTTAGTAGTGTTCCCCACACTCAAACCTAAACTAGTTTTCTCTCCTAACTTCTCCATTTCTATTCATTTCTTGATCTAGAAACATGTCTTGATCTAGCAACAACTCGAGGCAGAAACATCCCTTAGTCATCCACCTGGGTAAAGGTAGAAGAGGGGTGGGCTCTGCTCTGTCACTCAGGGGCCAGGAAGATGGTGGTTCTGCCATCTTCAAGGCATGGCTTCCAAGGATGCCGCAGGCACTGACATCCACATGGCAAGGGGAGAAAGGGACACTGAGGCTCCAGCAGAGGCTTATTTAGGTCACATCTGGAAGTGGTACGCATCATTTTGTTCACATTCCATTGGCTAGAACTTGGTCACCTGACCTAATTGCAAAGAAGACTAGGTAATGGTATCTTGCTCTGTGTCCGGAAGGAGATAGATTGAATTCAGTAGTTTTGTCTTCTATCCTCCTTGTAACCTGTGTTCAAAGCCTTAAAGCAGTATTTCTTTCCTCAACTCTTTGTCCTCCTCATCCCCTTTCTTCTTCTCCATCTTCTCCTCCTCCTCCTTCTCCTCCTTCTCCTTCTTGCTCTCCTCCTCCTCCTCCTTCTTCTGCTAACTTTTTTATCCTCCAGTAAGTTACCAGGCCCAGTTGATGTTTCCTCTGCAATACCACTGCTTATGTTTGGTACCACCATCTCAGCTCAGGCCCTTGTGAGCTCTAACTGGACAACCATATGGTCTTCTAACTCAAGTCTTTCCCCTTCTAATCTCTCACTTATTCAAGCAATTATATTCTAGGCCCCATGTTAAGAGGCTAGGGAAAAATAAAGAAATTGATAGACCTTGCCCCTGCATTTATAATCTCATGGGGAATATAGGTGAATAAATGGTTCTTACCACATTGGATTATTACTTGTGATAGGGAAGTGCAGGATACAAGAGAAACATGTGGGAGGGACCCCAAACTCCCCTGACCACTCCGCTTAAGAGAACACGAGTATACCCTACTCACTGACCCCCTCGTTGTCCTCATTTGTCCCTGGCCCACCATCTGTTTATTTTCATCACTGTCCTTAATGCCACCTGAAATGGTCCTGTATATTTATGTGTTTGTTTGCTGTTTTTGTATCTTCTCCCAGAATGAAAGCTCCGCCGAGAGCAGAGGTCATAACTAATCTGTCGGCAGTATATCCATGGTGTCTAGAAAAAGTGCTGACATGTCAGAAGAGACCTAGTCTACGTGGTCCAATTAGGTTTCTGGAAGAAATTATCTTTAGGGCGTGGCACAAAGATGCACAAGAGTTTACCTGGTTTTCTGATGGTCGGCGGGAGATGGGGTAGGAGAAAGTGTCCTAGGGTCGAAGGAGAGAAAGCATGGTTGAAATTCAGCACTGGGAAGAGGGGAATCGGTGGTGGAGGTGTGAGCATAGCCTTGTAAACTGTGTTTGTGGGTTTGGATTTTTCCTAAAACCAATGAGTAACCATGAAGAGTTTTAAATAGTGGAGCCACATTAATACCCTATTAGAGTTTTAGATCCCTCTGCTGCTCTTTGCGGAATAGATAGGAGGAAGGCAGGACAGACAGTAGGACTGAAGTCAGGATGACCTGTGACAGCCCAGGGGACAGATGCTGGTAGCATGAACCAAAAAGTGCCAGTGCATTTCAGATTAATTTTTTGAAAGTATTAGCTCAAATGGTATTATTCTCTCAAAAGAGTCTTCTAATGGTGAAGATTGCAAAAAATTGGACAACGGCTACATTTTTCCAATTCTGTTTTATCTTTCCTTCTACCTCAAGTGCTTTCTCCTCCTTGAAGCTTTCCATGATTTAATCCTGCACTGAATTGTTGTAGTATTTCCTATTTATCCAAATCAATTGGCATGGATGCCCCGTCCTATGTCTTAGTAACCTTTACATTCATCGCCAGCCTTCCCCAATAGATTGTTAGCATCTTCAAAAAGTGACCTTTATTTCATAAAAATGTACTTACAGAAATGTAATTCGAACAAACTAAGTCACACTAGGGTGTCTGTCACTGATTATGACAGCTTACCCTGTGATACCGAAATTTTAAAAGAGGAAAAAAAAATTATCTGGGAAAGAAGAAATATTTATTCCAGTTTTTCTGACATCATATCTCCCCAGGATGTTCCAAAGTTCACATATGGCCCAATGCTACAAATCAAGCTACATGGGATTTCTGACACCTTTGGGAAGAGACGATTGGGCGAAGGTGCCCTACCGACAGTACCTCTGTGGGACCCGGAAGCCAGCACACTAGCACTTTCCAGGGGGCCAGTAGCTCCTTCCTGCCTGAGGCACACTCAAATGCTGACTATCAGACATCCAGAAGGTCCCAAGTGGCTCCAGGGAGCATGTGCCCTTTGTCTGGTCTTTTATTGAAAGGCTCACAGAGCCAAGAAATAGGTTTTAATTTCAGGTCAAGTTAGAGGACTGCCCTGGTCTGAAAACGTTTCCTCGTAAAAGTAGCCTTTCTCTTCCTATACCCGTCCTCCAAACTCTAGGTCCATAAAGGCCAGACTTGCAGTTCAGAGAAAGAAGAACACCAGGGCTTTTATTTCTTAGGGGCTTGTGCCCCAAGGGGTAGAAGGGGTCAGGGAAGAGTGTTTGGAGGAGCCAGAACAATTGTCACCTGGGAAACCAGTTATTCACAAACTAGGAAGTAAAATCGAAAAAGCTCATTTATATCAACCCGTATCTCCCCTTGTCAGGTCAGAACAAGCCAGGGGCCATTACCGCTGAGGCAAACATCTCAATGTTAAAACATCATTATTACCCTTCTACTTGTCTTTCAATCCACACACAGGGTTCTTGGGCTATCTTAATCTGCTATTTTTCTTTTTGTTTTTAATAGTAATTAAAATTGCAGGCATTTATCTTTTGTAGGATTTACCTTTGGATATGGTTTACTCTTTTCATTTCACACCATCCTTTTATTTACATTAAAATGCCACCTTTTCATAAAAACTATATTTTCAATGGCTCTTATGAATGCAGTGTTGGATCACTGTGGCCTTTGTTGGCTTTGGGTATAAAAAGATGTGAGCACGTGTCCACTCATGCACTGACATACACGTACCATTCATCAGTTTGTGCAAGAAAGTAAACAAGAATATCGTACCCCCCACCATCTTTTTCTTTACACAGTCAAATTGAAAATATGGTGTCTGATAACAGAGATCTAAACCAGAATTTATTAAACGCATCAGCCATATACCTCCTGATTTTTTTTTTTGATATTCAAAAACAACTTTCACGCACTCAAAAAAAAAAAACAACACCAAAAAAGAAAAGAAAAGGAAAAAGCAGCCATACAAGCAATGCCGGCATTGCTTCAAAGCAAAGAGCAACGACAGACCAGCCTGCTCCCCTCCGTTCTGCCCATGGCCTGCCTCTTTGGAAGGGGAGGTCATGGCAAAAAGCAAAGGAAAGAAAGGAAAATCAGAGGAGTTTCATCAACCACACACTGAGCACGCCGGTCCGATAAAATAAAAAGTTAACCGTTGTGATTTCCTTGACCCGCCCTTGGACGGAAGTACCAAAGATGTTTTGTATACCTCACAGTAAGCAGTGGGCTTCCAGGCTCTCACTGATGCCCACAAGGAGAATGGTGGCCTGTTCGTACACTGCGTGACCATTTTGGACTTCGCACTTTGCAGATTGTCATTGTTTTTGCTCAAAATCAAACCCTGAGAGGAGCGTGAACTTGACTCATGCAATAAATCAAGTTCTAGTTCAGGGTGAAAGTCCGAACCCCTCTCCTCCCAGCTCCCCGTCCCATGGCAATCCTCCACATGCTTCCAATGCTATTGCAGTGATTCAGAGCTCAAACTGGGCTGTTATTTTTATCACTCAGTCCCCAAAGTAAAATGTTTGGCTAATTTGGTCCTTATTCCCGACACCCCCCGCCCCTTATTTAGACATGGAAGAGCAAGGACAGAAAGGAATGTTAGGCAAATTAGTCTGAAAACAAAGCTCAGGGAAAAACGAAAAGAGAACGGAAGGGAGAAGCCAACAGAAAGGATGTGTCTAGACAAACCCCCTTTGTTTTCAGAAGGCTCCCCTCCCCTCTTAAGACTCTGTCTTCCTCCCCTTATTAATTTTTCTCTGCAGCTTATCTCTTAGCCCTCAGGTAAGGAGAGATCAGAGCCAGTGCACTGGCTCTGGAGGCGGCTCCCCGCGCGGCCAAGACCTGCGGGCTCAGGGAACACGAGCGGCAGCCAGAGACCGGCAGGCACCCAGCAGGCGCCCGGGCTGCGCTCCCTGAGCAGAAGGCTTTCTCATCCCTCCAGGACCCTGAGGGAGATTAATAGTCGCCCTCAGCTCTGGGCATTTGTTCTTTCCCCTGTGTCCTTGACGTATCAAAAATATCCATTTTAATGTCCTAAGCTGAAGGAATAACCCCCAAGAGGTTAAGGCAGGGTGTGGACAGAATTATTCAAAGACGCTGCTGGGAACCCTTAATAATTAAACCTTGGGTGGCAGCGCCTTCTCAGTGTGGCATGGGTTGTCACCAACATTCTAAGAGGGTTTAAAAAGGGGACTTGAAATGAACATACTTTCAAAACAATGTCTTGATAACTTGTTATCTGCCTGACCTTGATCAAGTTGCTTAAATGCTCTTAGCCTCAGTCTCCTCATCTAGAAAACGGGGATAATAATAATCCTTACCTCGGAATGCTTTGTTAGCACCTAATCTAGTAGGCTTAACCTAGTACAGCTGCGTGTGAGGTCATCACACAGCCTGGTGAGTAGTGAGAGATGCTAGTATGATTGTTTGTGGTTGTATGTTGATTTTAATTATTGGTGAGATGACCAGAAATCTTAATAAAGGTGTACTCTGGATCTGTATCTAATGAAGAATCTGTATCTAATGAAGAAAAAAAAACCCATAAAAACCAGAATGGGCTGTGATATCTGTTTTCCTGTGAAGTCAGGAAAACAGAAACCATTCTAAGAGTTTTAAACAAAGGGAATTAAATATACCGTAAGGACTGATTATGTCAGTGGCAGAAGGGATGAGAAGCCAAACAGGAGATTGTGAAGCGACCCAGAGATTAATGACAGCAAGAAGCTGCTACTTAAGACTGAAGAGATAATAGGGAAATGGTGATGTTACAGAGACCAGAAGTCAGGGACTACCTGGTAAGAGCTGGGACCTCAAAGGGAGGGGCTTGCCCCACAGAGAAGTTTGACCACTGTTGTAAACTGTTGCCTGAAGCAGAGACAGAGAACTACCTGGGTTTGCCCTTCCTCCTGCCCTCCGACATTGACGGATCTTGGCCGGCAGCCTATTGACGAGGCTGTCTGGAAATGTAGTTTGCAGAGTCATTAATGGCTACAGAATCAGCAGAGATGGACTCCAACCTTGGAGGAAGATGAACTCTTCATATCTACAAGGTTGATATATTGAAAAGAAGCCATTGAGATTCAGGGCTTCAGCTGCTAGCTAGAATACCTCAAGATCGAGAAGTCTGAAGCCAAGTGATTATTTTGTCATGAATATACCTGAGGTATAAGATGTTAGAAACATGGAAAAGGAGGAGAGCTGAACAATCCCACACCTTTTGGGAAGCTTTCTAAAATTTCTTATCTTTTTTTTTTTTTCATCTCATCTAGAGAACTCTTATCCACAATCACTTCAAAAACTTCCACCAAAATGGCTCCATCATTGTTAATCGATGCTGGTTGATCAAACCACTACTTACCATGGTGAGAAAATGACTTTGTCACCGTGAAAAGCCAACGGTGATTCTTTGGCACATTGAAAAGTGCAAAGGGGAAAGAAAAATTGTTAGTGTCCTTGCTTTCTGCAAAATTGCTTCCCAACTGGGGGGTGTCCCTTTGAAAATGTATCAGTCTTAAATATGAGAGATGGCACTAGATAAAGACTCAACCTGATACATGCTGTAAACGTTCAACTAGCCCCTTGGCTTTATCTCTCTGTCCTAGGCTATAACACTTGTTTCTTATAAAGTACCAGCCTCTGGCTCCCTTCCCAGCACCGAATGGGCTCCCTAGCCATTTCATTACCAGAAATTACAATGATCATCTGCCTAACTGGGAATAGCATTATCTGAAACACAATTATAAGTAAACTGAAAGTCTGGGTGGCCCGGTGATGACTAATCAGAAATATTACTGCCTGGTACTTCACAGCAGATCATATCTCAGGATCATCACAGGTTGTTTTCATTTTCAGAAGCACTCGATTATCATTAACACGACTGGAAGGAATAAAACCATTATTAAAACCTTCAACTTAGGTATCAAGGGATTGAAGCACGCGAAGGTCCAGGGGCATCGGGTCCAAAGGCCCTGGTCAAAACAGCTTTTAAACTCCAATGTACATAATAATGACTTGGTCTGGTGCGATTGCAAGTCTGTGATTGCAAGTCTGTGATTCCCATCCTGTGGCAGTGGGAAGAAAATAACTCTGAACAATCAGACTTCTCCCGGCTAGAATAGTACACACTAATTTAATGAGGTGGTGGGGCGCGCGGTCCAGGAGAAGTGTGCTGCAGGGATTCCCCGGAAGGCGGAAAGAACTGCAGTACGGCTCTATGTGCATCCGGAAGTAAGTGAAGGAAAGATCATCTTCATGTGAGTTATAGGGACTCAAACTCAACGTCACTGTGGCTACCAAGGCCAAGTCTCTCCTCTCTGAGGCAAAACAAACGAGCCGAAAAAGGGACTGCAAATTTGTTTGCCACGATGGAAGAGAATGTTCCAAAGTATGCTGTATGGGTTTAGCCTTGCAATAACGCAATCACATGCTAGCAGAACAATCCCTTGTTGTTCCAAGTCTGAACTTTTGGCTAAAGTGTGGTTCAGGCTAATGCAAGAGGCTGAGGACAACGAGGTCAGAAAGGAGAGTCAGCAGCCCTACCTAATGTAGTCCAGGTGAGAAGAATCAAGAATCTTGACCATTAATGGTCTAATCCACTCTAGATTTTCTGCTTCTAAACTGCACGGCTCATCAGAAGAGGTGGAAACAGCATCGTGTAGCGGTCTCCGATATGAGCATCCGCTGGGCACATTTCTGGAACTGCCTACGGACAGCCATAGTGACCGGTAACATAATGGGGTACTGAGGTGGAGGTCCCCCCAAATGGAGAAAACCCCCATAGCTATCACTTGGAGGATGAGGGAAGCAGAACAGGGCCATTGAGAGCTCCTTTGCATATCTAAAGGACTCAGCCAGTGTTTTAACAATGTTAAAGGCTGTGCCTGCACTCTTGGAGCCAGGGTGATGGGCATGACTGTTATCCGGGAGGTGATGTAGCCAAAGGGGCTTCCTGCACCTGGGAGAGTGGCCTGGAGGCAGCTTCTGTGTCATGGGGTCGCACTCGCCTGGACTGACAATGGCAGCTGAGAAAGGCAGAAGCAGCCAGGCTACCGGCAGGTGTAACCCAGTGTGGGAGGAGTCAGAAATGGTGTTATGGAGGAAGACCCGTGCTGGGATTTAAACCCAGGTGTGGCAGCCATGCTGGGGCTTTCCCACGTGGGTTGGGAACAGATAGAGGGCTCTCTTGACGGTGTAGCTTAGAAAGCAGGAAAGCAGGATGTAGCAGCAGTGTAGGGTCTTGGCCTTGCAGTTTGAAAGAATGCAGAAGGACTCCCACAGACCCACCATGAGGAAGTGCCATGCAGGTTTGGATTAAGAACAGGAGCCTAGCCGAGCTACGGACTTCCGTTTTCTTTTCCTGAGATATGGTACCCTTGACTGGCCTGGTTTGGCAAGCGGAGACAGGACTGTATGTGTGTTTGTGGGTGTCTTAAAGGGACTTTAGGATTTAACGGTGACATTCCGCCATTACTCTAAACCTGTATAACTTTTGAATAAATAATTCCTTTTTACCAAACTCTGGCATTCAGAGCCACAGTTCTTAATCAGTGGTGGACAAAAAGAACCATAGAGTAACAAGACCCCCAGGGGTGGGGGGGGGGTTCCTGTAATAGTAAATCAAGCTATCCCTGTGGCCAGAGCAAGGGTAAAAAATAATAAAATGAAGATATAGTTTGTACTGGCCCTCCCCATGCATTAAATATAAGGGAAGTGTCCCTAAATGAATTGCAGTCATTTTAAAAATGATGCTCTAGAAAAAAGAGCAAATATTGACACTTCAATAATGTTTGCCTAGCAATCAGTGAGCTGTATACAGCACTCAGGGTATCTCTGTTACTGGAATCAATTAAGAAAACGGAGAATTGATATCCTCCAATGAGAAATATATGGTAACTGCTGACAGTACAGATAACGTCAGCTCTGCAAATCATCTCTGAAGTCACAGGTCTACCTGACGCTGTCATCGATGCTTAGAGAATCTGTCTGAAAACACAGATCTTACTTCAGTAAGAGCCAGCTGCTCTTATTACACACTGTCTCCTCTAATGTTCGACTTCCTTTCCCCGATATTAACTCTTTCTATTCATTCGGTCATTCATTCAGCAGATTTATTGAGAATCTACCTTGTGCTTGCACTATTTTAGGATAGAACGAATTTCTGGTTCCAGTGTGTGTATAAAGTAAGACATTATCATATAAAAATAAAAATAAAAATAAAAATGAACAAGTCCTGTGAAGATTTGAGAAAAGAGCATTCCACTGAGGGGATCAGCGAATGCAAGGGGCCTGAGGTATATTCAACTGCCTTCTCTTTACTATCCTGGTACGTTTGGTTATTCTTCAGTCTTGTATTGCTTCTCAGACAGATTAGTCCTTCTTTTGTTCTTTTCTTTGTCCCCGTCTTTTTCTTTCCACCCTCCCTCTCTCCCTCCCTTCCTCCCCTCTTTTTATTTTATTATTTGCCTATTATTTATACTGTCAGAAGTCTTTTAAAGAAGTCTTACAGCCATGAAGGTATCACACCATAAAGACTTCTCTTCGCAAATAAGTTTTTGTTGTTACTGTTGTTTAGATGTCTCTCTCTTCCCAAATAGATTTTAAGTTTCTTGAAGTGAGGACACACTCAAGTGTCTTCGATTTTTGTGGATTTCCCAAGCATCCAGTACAACGAGGGGCACATAGGAGAGACTTGCTATAATAAATGTGGGCTCAAACTTAAAGGCTTATAGCTGGAAGGTTGTCGAGATAAATTTGCCCCCCACCCCCAGTATATTTTCTGACTATTCCTGATCTCTCTTCTTCTGTTTGTTATAGGTATTTAGTTTATCTCCAGAGAGCTAAACATTTTTAAAGTACTCTGGAGAAAAAATCGTGAGATATTATTAATGTTTTTGGTTTTAGCCGTGTTTGGGGTATCAATTGTCATCCTATAAAGTAACTGATAACATTTTTATTGATAAAGGCAGTTCAGTAACAAGTATATAGTTTTTACTCTGTACAGCATAACTGGGTGGATAAAATGGAAAGATAGAGTTCATTCGTTTCCCTTAATAGGAGATGATTCCAAAGAGCCGTGCGATGATTTGTATTGTGTTTGTGAAAAGCCCCAATCCTCAGCTTTTGGAGGCAGTGAAAATTTTCTTCTTAATGCCCTTCTAAGAGAGAAAAGATTTCATGTCCCTGGGTGAGGTGGGGGAAGGGTGCTTAACGTAAATTCCCAGCCCGTGGATTCCAGGATCACAGCTCTGGCCACCTAACCTAAAACTAGTGTAGATGAAAAGGGTTTTTATAGCAGCAAGCTGGTGCCATAGTGATAGGATGGTTGCTAAGGATGTCATTATCACTCTGATTGCAGGAATCGGTGAATTAATTGGCATGACCTCATTTAAGTCCTTGGGGCCTACCTGTTCACAAATTACAAAGGAGACAAAAAGTAGATCTTTTTATAGTGTCAGAAGGCAGCACCTGTTAACATTTAACATAGCATTTGAAACAAGCTACAGCACATTATTTATCTACCTGTTATCTTTTTCTCACCCCGTGTCCTCCTTCCTACTCTTTACTACATAGAATTAAGACATGCCCTGCTTGCATATTTTTTCATTGCTCTATTTTTCCCGTTTCCTCTAGAGGAAGGGGGAATTTTTTTTTTTTCCTGAAAATCAGCCATTAAACTGAAGAAGGCTCAAGGAAATGAACTGAAATGTCTTATAGGAAGAAAAATAGCACTGTGAAGATGAAAAAAAGCCCAGGATAATGGAGATTGATCACTTGCTGTATCTATGGCCTCAAATAAAACTGATTGAATTTAACATGTTAGGTTACAGTTAAAAAGCTTAGTTGTTTCAGTCAGGGTAATATAGTTTCAGATTTTCATAGGGAGCCATTTATTTATTTTTGCATTTGTGAGTCATTTAGTCATTCCCCTGTGAGTGAGAATGCATTTATTTTCCAACTCCCTGCTGTTAGGCGTTCTATTAATACCACACTAGTTGAAATAAATGGAGCAGTAGAAACTCTTTGGTGGTGAATTTGTTTTTCAGATTTTTTTTTTAATACTGCTATTTCGGTAATTTGGCTTTCCTACCTCTCCAGGGGTTTAAATAGTCTTAACTCCTCAATGTTTCCTTCTCTAGCTTCGCTTTTGATCATTGCTTTTGCCTCAATATTGACAATTTGAAGGCCACCTGAAGACTTATAACCCAAGGAATGCATACAAAAGATGGGGTGTATTAGTATTAGCAAACAAATACTAATCCAGTGATAGGAGTGTCAAAAATTATGGACAAAGCGACAGTTTTTTAAATACACATTTTCCCTCCAAGCTTTTGTACTCTACCCAAAGGGAAAATCCAACCTGATAGAGAGGGAAATTGCTTCTACATACAAGGAAGTGGTCGGGGTCATGTTTTCCAGGACTCTAAAGGGGATTTTCAGAAGTACTTTATTGTGTAAGTACAATAAGGTCTGCTCATGCGCCTTTGCAGTAAAGCCGAGCAAAAGATAACGTCCTTGTTATTCTGAGCAGCTAATTACTGTCAGCAATTGTTTGTAATGAACACGATGGGGATAAAGGCAGGCTTGGGGTGGCTGAGGGGAGGGTCCACCCAGCTCGGTTTTGAACCAAGTCCAGCCCACCGAAGCTGATTCGAAGGAGCCGCGGGAGCGCTCCTTTGGGGACACGTTCAGAAAGGCCCCACAGGGGCGTTGGAGGAAAGCACGGGGATCTACACACTTTCCAGCACTTGCAAAGGTCAGGCAAATAATCGAATCACTCTTCCTGGGCTTTCATTTCTTCCACTGCACTGATGAGGATGGGGGAGGAGAGATGGATGAAGACAGGGTGGTCGTAGGTGGTCCATCCTCGTGCTGGTGAGGGGGAGGGGCTGGTCAAGGGCACTCCATTTCATTCGCTATTCTCAGGGAAACCTCGGGGAAGAACAAAGAAAGAATGACAGGGAAACAGACATGCTGGACACGCGCGTTTGCAAATACACACACACAGCACTTCCAACAGGGAGTCGATAGGAGCAAGGGTAATTCATGCCTCAGCTTGAAACAGAGGAAACCAACCCAGAAGTGGACTGTGGGGAGGGGAAAAAAATTGAAAACAGTCCCTTGCTTTTCTAAGTGAAATTATATCTATGCCTGAGCTAGGTATAAAAGGGGTATCACCTGACACTGACAAATGAGGAAACTGAGGCTCAGAAAAAACAAAGCGAATCTTCCAAGGACACAGATCATCTACCACAGCTCAGATATCGAGGAAAGTAAGGCCTACAGCTCAGGTGTGTGTGGTGAGCAGGCGTCCAGGAGCTAAAAGCAGCACATTGGAGGACGTAGGAGAGATCAGAAGCCCCGTGGCTGCCGTCAATCTGCTTCATAAGGAGACTCACATGTTGGCAAGACTCTGAATTGTGTCTGATTTCTTCCACCTGTTTTATGAAACCAATAAAGGCAGTGAAACATTTTACTGGCAGTTCCAGTGTATTCTAATTAGCCTGTAATTGGAATCCCCATTATAGCCAGAGAGAGAGCAGCCTCTCCAATTCCCCGAAGATAACGCAGGGGTACACTGCTGAAGGAGAAAACAGGAACAGGGTAAAGACTCAGCTCCCTAAAGCCACTTTCTTTGATTTGAGGGGAAGTTCTGGCCACCAATTTCCTGCCTACATTACTAAAAATTTTCACCAAGCTCCTTCGTCTATTCTCATACTCATCAGTGCATTCGAAATTTCCCAAGATCACCTTTCAGGGCCTACCTCGTCCAGAGGTGAACCATCACCTGAGACAGGTCCCAGTCACCTCCACCTCTGTCCACGGTCCAGGCTGGCTGCTGGCTGGGAGAACTGGAGTTCTAGTGTTTTCCCAACCCAGCCTCCCCCAAGGTTAGTTAACGAAACTGAAAAGGAACTCACTGCTTCTGCTGCCCAGGGCCACAGTGACTTTGCATTATGCTGGGGACAATGAGGGTAGTGTGTGCTGGCTATGGCTCTCACAGCAAATGTCACTGAATACATTTGGAAGGAGCAGGCCTAGTTGGACATTAAAATCAATTGGAAAAGGAAGAAAGAACGTGGAAGAGTTTCATTTATTAAAGTCAGTGTACAGGGTCTGAACTTGGATGTGGGTTCAAGCTCCGCTGAAGTAGATTTTGAATCTTGGTCAAATTATTTCACCTCCTTTGTGCCTCAGTTTCCTTATCTGCAAACACACGCACGCAGACACACACACAGGCACACATAGAGCACATGTAGAATTGGTACCTAATTTACAAGTTTATTATGAGGATTCAATTATATTATTTGTGTAAAGCAATTAGCAGAGTTTGAAACATAATTAGTACTTGCCAAAGTCAGTTAAACAAGCCTCACTCCCTCCAGTTCCCTGTATCTCAATTTGTAGAACTTAATTAATATGTTTTAGGTAGAGTCATCCTGAGGAAATGAGGAGCAGGAAAAGATTCTTTTGTATTGTGTTGTTGTTGATGTTTTTTCTAAATACTGCCCATTGAGGCAGTTAGAATGACTGTTGCAAAATAAGAGAAACTTTTATAAAGTCTTATAATGTTGACTCTCCTATTCCACCTAAGCTTATGATTTGGTACAATCAAATGTAACACTTTGTGAATGACAGGTTTGTCTTAACTCAATAAAGTACCCATGTAGTCTCCACATAGTTTTTAATGTTTTAGCAGCTTTGTGGTCAAAATGAGTACACTCCATCTTGGTGGGGTGTGGAAACATGCAGTCTCAGTTTAGACATGACTCCACTTACTGCCGGAAGTTAGAGCAAACGTGGGGTGCCCCGCCTGCTTGTGGGCGTCCAGGCAGGTTTTTCAGGAACAGTCCAGCTGTTGGGATATGAAGTGAGTCCATTTTGGCCAGCAGGTGGCAGGTGACAGCCCAGCCCTTTGCCATCGCTGCAGGGTCAGCGCAGAGGATATTTGATGACACCATGAGAGGGCGGAGCCCAGGAGTAAAGCTTTTGGACATTCTGGCAGGTGGGCAAGATCAGGGTTGTCTCAGGGGGGGGCAGCAGGACCACAGACACTGGGCTCCCTACCAGGACAGTGGTTTGAGATTGTAGAAAGGGCCTGGTTTGGGTCCTAGTTCTAGAGAAACTAAATACTAGACAAGCTGTCAAGACAAGGGCTTCAGACCTGAGGTTAGGACCCAGCTGCTGGGACTGGAGAGCAGACAGGGACTAGATCTTAATGACAACATAGCAGCAATAACGGCACACACTTACACAGCACTGGCCATGTCCCCGACTCAGTCCCCTTGCTTCGGCTGTGTTAGCTAATCCTTACAGTAAGCCAGTGGGTTGGGCGCTGTTATCATCGTGCCCATTTCTCAGGGGAGGAAACTGAGGCTTAGAGAGTAACTTGTCCCAAAACACACACCAAGTAGCAGAATGGGGACCCACGCACTACAGCGCCAGCATCTGTTCTCAATCAGTGCAGTGAATGGCCCCTCAAATCAGTTGCTTTTGAAAGGATTATAGGGTCTGAGACTTTGTCCAGGGCTGAGCCTGCAGGTAAGTGTGCAGAGTCCCCAGCAACGGGGTGAGAGGTACCCAGAGTATAGGAGTTGGGTTTGGCCTGACATTGTGTCCGTCGGAGAAAAGCATGCTAGCCCTTCCCAGTAACCGGCAGTTCATATTCCAGTTAAGAGTTTCCTCTGTTCTAGTTCAGACCTAGCTAGACGTTTGGGTTCCATCCTCAGTCCTTTCTAACCCAGAAGTCCCCAGGAGGGTGGATAACTTCTGGCACTGATCTGTAGAATTTAAGGCTGCTCCGTCTGCCAGCTGGTCAGACCGCACTAGAGTTCAAGAGAGAAAATGAGCAGTTCTGTCTGCACTCCTTATAAATCCTTTCCTTTGAAAAAGAGAACTTGAACTTACTGAGAGCCTACTATGTGCTTTATATAAATAATTGCTTTTAATATTTATAACGAATTAATTTCCCACAGCTGCTGTAGCAAAATACTGCAAACTGGGTGGCTTAGAACAATAGAAATGTGCTGTCTCACAGCTCCGGAGGCCGGAAGTCTGATATCAAGATGATGGCAGGGCTGTGCTCCCCTGACACCTGTAGGGAAAGATACTTCCTTGCTTCCTTCTAGCTCCCACTGGCTTGTTGGCAATCTCTGACCTTCCTCGGCTTGTAGATCCATTGCTTCAATTCTCTGTCTTCACATAGGGTTCTGTGTCTCTTCACAGTGTCTTCCCTCTGTATGTGTCTACCTGTATCCAAATGTCCCCTTTTTATAAAGACACCAGGCATATTGGATTAGAGCCAATCCTGATGATCTCATCTTAATTTGACTACACCTGCAAAGGCCCTCTTTGCAAATAAAGTCACATTCTGAGGTTCTGGGGGTTATGAGTTTGGGAGGGGCACACACAGCAACGCTATTCAGTTGGTACGCCTCCTCTTTTTGCAGACGAGGAAAATGAGGATCCAGGTCATTCAGCTAGTAAGTGGCTGAGAACAAGAGTCAAATCAGGTCTAATTCCAAGGTCTGCTATCTATTTATCCACATGAGACTTCCTTCTCAGGAGAGTAAACAGTTTGTGAATCTCCTTAAGTGACACAGAATACCTTTTAAGGACCAACGTGTGTGCTTATGACATGTCACAATCTTGCTAGTGACCTGGAAGGCCTGGTACCTATTCAATGCTGGTTCTTTGGACAAGCCCCTTGAACTTGCTACCGAGTAAGCAACATGTGCGCCCCATGTGATCAAGAAGAGTCTGAGAGAACTCGTGTGGGCTACCTCTAAAGGTAGATGTTACATCCCAAGGGTCTCCAGTGTCAGGAGAGTTTCTCGCCCTGCATGAACAGCAGATGTCTTATGGCACGCTTTGCCCTGGAAAGATTCACTTCTACAGAGAGTCAGAAACTCAGAGAGATAATATCGTATTGGCACCTCATGCCTCAAAACTTTACCTCCCAGCCTCAACACCTGGGACCTGGAAGCAATGAAGGCCAGCTCCTTGGAGGCATCATTTGGGTGGCTTCAGAAATGGCTAGAAGACTTTTGCAAATGGAAACACTACAGGGACAGCAACAATGTTCAATGGAAATACTTGGTATTTATAGGACTCCATTCATAGAGATCCCAAATTTCTCATGGCTGATCTCAATTCCCAGGCCTCAGGAATTGGAAGAATTGTCCTGGAATGTTGTTAAAATATAACTCCTCCCTATCTTCCTTACCATTCTGTTTTCCCTTAGAATCACAGTTTGAGTTCTTGCTGAAAAATGAACACTGGGTCAAGGGGGAGATTTGGGATATTAACAACCATCCCACGTCTGAGAGTGAATGTGCTTCTGCATCAAATTCTTCTTTCAATTTCCTTCTTTGATAAAATGCCTACAGCATCCAGCCTCCTCTCCTCTCATCTTCCTGCCTCATTCAAGTTATATAATTATATTGTTTTCACTACCCCTTACTGTCTGCCTTTTAGATACCCGTGTAATTATCAAATTAGCTCCTATGTGAAATCCTTGAGTTCGGTTTTCCTTCCAATATGCTAACTATACATCTAGTAGCAAAGAGCTGGCACTAGTACATTAAACAACCCAGAACAGAATGGAGCCAGATATAAAAGGGTCTTATCTTACTTTTTATTAGAACATGAGCAAGAGCTGAAGAGACTCTTGCTCACATGGAAGATCTGCTTGGAAGAGAACCACATCATAGCACTATTTTGCAGCATGGGTGCCCTTTATCTTAATCGATAAACAGCACGTTTACAGGTTCCAAATAAAGAGGGCAATGCCATCCCAGTACACTGATTGTTGCCTATAATGAGTAGGAAGTTGACTAATTAAACCTATTTGAGGTGCCACCTTTGATGTTTGATCTGAACGTTCTGCTTGCTTAGGGCTCGTGCCCTTCTCGATGTCTGTATTGGTTTTAAAAGAAGACTGAGAGAGATTTGGAGTGACCTGACTTGCGTAGGAATGTTTTTACCTACATATTTCCTGGCAATCAGCTATCTGGTGAGAAACAGAAAGTTATCTGACAGAGTATTGAGATCTCAAATAGTGATTGCCTCTTGCTAACAAAGAGAAAAGTTAACTTACACAAATGCTCTTCTTCAATTACTCATCCGCAGCAGACTTGTTTCAAAACCAATAACATATCTCTCCATCCAGATCAGCACATCCACTACTGCATATCTGGCATTGTTTTCTTCAATTCCAGTTTGCTTTCTACTGCTGGACTTCCGCAGGAACTTGAAAATACAATACTCATGTATCTTCTGATCATAACACTTTTTAAAGTAGGCAGAACTGTTAGAGGAACTCCAACAGGGCCTTTATTTTAATTTATTATTTTATTTTGCCTTATTTTGCTTTGTTTCCGCCTTGTTCCCATTCCCAATGCCCCTGGCATTCCCATCAGCAACTTCTCAAGAGCATTTTACATAGATTAGTTTATTCCACCTTTCAAATATTTATTTAGTTCATCATCATTTATTCAGAAGATTGTATTGTGTCATGCATACCAGTTTTTTAACAAATGTGCTATAGGTCTCATACTTTTCCTTAGTTTTCATCTAACAGTGTTTTTGACATCTGTACATTTTTTTCTTTATAAATTCAATTCATTGTTTCTTAGTCCTGCAGATTATTCCAATACCGCATATGCCATTTCTGACTCCTGCATGTAGCATATTTTACTTATTCGTCTCCCTAGTGGATACCTAGGTTCTCTAGTGGATACTTAGATTGTGTCCAACTTTTTGGTACCGCAAATAATGCTGCAATAATCCTCTATTACCATGTGTCCTTGTGGATCTCTGAGCAAGAGATTCTCTGTATTCCCAGGACTAGAATTTCTGAGTTGTAAGGGCGTGCACCTACTTTATTTCGCTTCCAGATTGCTATACAGAATGTTTGCGCCGATTTATTATTTCACTACCAGTGAGGGTAAAACTTCCTGACATCTTTGGCAGCGCGTTCTAATTTTTGCCAATCTGGTGGGTGTAAAATTATATCTCTGATCTAAAAATTTGCATTTCTCTGATTACTAATGAGGATATATATCTTTTACATACTTAGTAACTGTTTCCATTTCCCCATCTGTCAATTGCCAGTTCACGCCCCTTGCCCATTTTTTCTTCTTTTGGATTTCCTCTGTTTTTCTGGCGTAGTTAGGAAGTTCTTTATATATGTTAGATATCAATTCCACATCACTTTTGCAAGTATCTTTCCCCTAGTATTTTGCTGATTTGTCTATGGAAAAATAGAAGTTTTTAATTTAGATTCGGTGAAATGAACCAATTTTTTTTTTCCATTAACAGATTTTCATTAGCAATCCCAGTATAAAATCCTTATTTTATATTTTTTGTTCAGCTAGGTTCATTCATTCTGCTATTCGGCCTACCCATTGAACTCTTGATATCCTGAACTCTAACAGTTCTCCGGCCAGATGTTTTTGCTTCACACCCCACACCGCTCACTACCTCTGGCTGGCACTGGCCTTCCTTGAGGTGGCAGTGGATGCGCAGGGATCTACCAAGACCATGTGGTGGAGAGAAAGCTGTTCTCCGGTCATTCCCTCTCCTTGACCTCTGACCTGCATCCCAAGGCTATTCTTCATACCACTTTTGGGCTTCCCAAGGGCTACTTGCAGTTAAGGCTCTGTGTTCCTTTAGCTTCTTAAACTCTCTTGTCACATCTCCAAGGTTGCCTTGCAGTGGGGATGTTGGGGCGGCCAATAATCTCTGCTGACTCACTGTTTTGTTCAGACTGTTAAACACAAAACACTTTTTTTTTCCATTCTAGGACTTTCGTTAAGTAATATTGTTAAGCTCTAAAAGTCTTTTTCTCTTATATGTAAATTGAGAGTGATAATATTCTCAATTTAATAGGAATCTTGGGAAAATTAAAATCTTATGAGTATTACAAAATTATTTCAGAACACCTAGAAATGGTTCTAATTTTTTTAATTCCCAAGAATCTGTTATCCCGATGCTAAAAAATTAGAAAAAGAGGTTCTATTCTGGTTCTTGGTCTCATTTTCATGTCTGGAGAAGTGATCCTGACCTAGGGGATGTTCCACGGGAAGCACATAAGTTGTGGCCTGGGTTTTGGGGACAGATGAATGTGGGCTTAATTCATGGATCTGCCATTTAATACTACATCTGAGTTATATTTGTATCTCAGGGTCTAGACACTGCTCCTGGCAGATGGTAAATCTTCAATAAATGCATATTAAACAAAAAATACTTAGCATCTCTAAGCCTGTTTTCTTCTCTTAAAAAAAAGTGAGGATAATAAATTCTTAACATAAATGTTGGCAAAGAATATGTGTTCAATGAATATTAATTCCCTTTGCTACCTTCCCCTCCTGTTGTCGCGGCCACTATGTTACCCAAGTAGTTTGTTATCTATGCACCCAAGGAAACCTGTGCTAACTTGATGCTATTATCTCAAGATATTACCTATATTACCTATTTTTAGAACAGAGCAGGGAGGATGATTTCCTCTAGCTATTATTCATACACTAATTTCCTAAAGAGTAAGTTATGAATGAATTCAAATGACAAAATGCATCCTCGAGTTTGAATCAGGTTATAAGATACATTAAAGCTAATGAAATACTTAATTTGGAGCAGGTTTTGGAATCTGCAAAGCTAAGGAATTGGCATGGTCTGAGACAGAATTCAAATTCATTTCATTCATAATTTCCCAATGTTGCCTTTTGAAGGGACACTGATGAAAAATGTCAGATGGAAATCTAACTCGGTCTTTTTTGTTGTTGTTGAGTGATATATTTTGTTTGTTTTTAATATCAGAATTGGCCTGGTTCCTGAGACTACCATCCAGGGTGTAGAATGCAAAAAGGCTAATGCTAGAGAAAGTTAAGTCTTGACTCCTTCTCTAAGAGATTTGGTGGCTAATTAAGAGATTCCTCTGTAATCTTTTTTTCTCCCCCAGATGTTTCTAAAACAACCTAAGGGAAAGATGAGAGCCAAGCCAGAACTATTTAAAACAAGTCATCCACATCCATGGCTCATTTAGATCTTGGTCATAACATCATTGCTTGTAGTGCGGGTCTTGAGATCATGCATTGAAGTGGGGTTGCAAGCAAAAGGAATGGATTTTGGCTCACTTGAAAAAATGGGAGTTTAGAAAGGGTGGGAGTACCATTGAGGGAGGCTCACAGAACTGAAGGGAAAACTGAGGAACCGAACTGCCTTAAAGTTCCCAGTTTCCAGATTTATTCACCCATCTCACCAGCCCCTGATGCCTGGGTGGGTACAGGCCATCCTCAAGGTATTTAGGAAGGAGGTTGCAATTGACCTGGCTTTAGTGATGTTTCTATCTCTAACCTAAGGGAAGGTGAGAAGCCTTCATTTACTGTCCCACCCAGACCATATGCCTTGGGGTAGATATGCTTTCCCTAAAGGGAATTGGGATTTCAGTACCAAACAACAATGGGATAGATTCCGGATAATCAAAAACAGAACAATTATCCACTATGTATTATTCCAAAATGCAATTAAAAGGGGTCTTTTAAATCAGAAAGCTTTTTAATGAGTCCATTCATGAACTTAAAATTCAAATGTGAACAAGCCATGATATAAATTTAGTGTTCTCTTATTGGAATTATTGGGAATAATTTGAGGAAATGCCATCATCTTAATAGATGGGATTCAAGATAGGAGTAATTCCCCTGAAGAATCATTTCAGGTGGAGATGAAAGACAGTAGTTATAGTTTACTGGCTGGACTTACCTACCAACCTACTTTATAGACAACCCTGAGTAATTCAATTTACCTAGCCTTGCAAATCATTAAAAAATAAATAAGTAAATGAATAAATAAGCCTGCAAAAAGTTCTGCCAGGCCTGCAAGATGTGCTTGGCTGTCCTCCGTATTGCCAGCACTTCTCTGGGTCCCTTTGGCTTCTCCCATGGACACACCAAGGACACACAAGCTCTGCTCTACTCAAAGCAACTTGAACATCTGTTCTGCATGGCTTCCAGGGAACCAGCCCTGCTTCCAACACACCCCCCAAACAGACAGAAATGGGGGGGCACATAGAAGGAGGGAGGTGATTGTTTTCTCATGAGGCTTAACAATTTCCACCCAGAGCAAGTGGCAGGAGGTGATTTTTGCAAATAAATTGACTTCTGTGCTCTTCAGGGTCAATAATACTTTCCCATTTTACTGGGGAATTTGGATTATTGACTGCCTTGTGTTTTATTCCCTAGGTGCTAAATTGAAGAAATTAATGTTTTTGAAGTGGTTTAAAACAAAAGAGCTTATTTATATCTTTCTAACAATTAGTATTTTGCTAGTATTATTTAATTCATCCTTGACTATTTGCAAAATGAGACAATGCCTAAAGTCACAAGTCTCTAACCAGTTTCAGAATATCCCTAGAACCTTCTACCACAAACTGGCCTAGCATAGGATACATGAAGTGTCCTCTAGTTCACCATCTGCATTGCCCTGGCAGCAAATTTCAAGACTTTGGGGAGAGGCTGTTTTGCAAACCAATCACATGCTGCTTTTCTACGGCCCATTTTAACCAGTTATGCCTTTAAAATCAAACTGAAATATTTGGAGCACCCCGCAAAGGAGAAAGTGATCAGACATCACAGTATTTATCTGAGAGCCTCAATACCTATTTAATTCAAGAAAAACATATTTTAGAAGACCATGTTTGAACTCTTTATTAAAACAAACAAACAGCAACAACAAAATGCCTTTACAAGTTCTTGAAAAAAGCATGGTGAAAAAACAGAATAAGAAGTGGGAGGCCTGGAATTCCAGGCCAAAATTCCAGTTCTACCTCTTGCTGGCTGTGAGCAAATTACATATTTCCTCTTAAAGCTTCAGTTTCTTCATCAATAAAATAGGGAAAATACATATATAGTGCAGGGTTTGTGGTAAAAGTGAGATAAGGCTAATGTATGCAATGAACTTGTGAACCCCCCGCATACAATATTAATTCAATAAATGATAGCTATTAGATGAGAGAATAAGTCTAGTATACAGACCAAAATGCTTTGGGATTTAATATCTACTTGCTCTTTTATAGGAAGTAGGTCACCAAGTTATTTTATTTATTTTATTTTATTTTATGGTGAAGAGCAGATGGGTTCAAAATAAATCTCTAATTCATCGAACTCCCCAGGAAAGGGAGGCTTTGGCCCTCCTTTGCAAGGTTAGTCTCTTTTTATTTTTTCCCCCCAAATTCCTCCCCACCACTACACCCACTTCTCCTTTGTATTTTTAGTTACTTCAGAGCTTTTCTCAATAGCCTGTGTTTTATGCCTTCTTTCCACCCATGCAAGAAAGACAGCTTACTTGGTGATATTTCTCATTCACTGAAGAAAGTGCTAAGTCAGACAGCAATGGGGTCTGAAGAGGTGATACCCCTCGTAGTGGGAGAGACAATGGCTAATAGCCATCATGCTAACTTTAAGTATAGATTATTATTATTATTGAGCTTATAGTACCTGGGCTGTTTGCCCAGCATGTCCTTGCTCACTCAGGGTCACAAAAAAGACTAATTTTCTGCCCCAGCTCAATACGACATGGAGTCTGCATGATTAATATGGCCTTAGCATTTGGAATCCTGAAATAATGGCCCTCCAAATTAAATTAAAAATGGGTTAGATTGCTTTTCATTCAGAGGAATTGCTATTACCCTGTACCTTTCTTCTCGCTCCTTTCTGATGTCTTTATTGATTTCATTGTTGCTGGATCTGATAACATCTGTCCTGTTGTTTGGAGGAATTTTAGATACTTATGGAGACTAATGAATTAATGGAGGGGGGTTGGAGAAACAGAGAAAATGAGGTGATTTAAATATATGTATACACACACATCCCTACCAGAGTTAACTGCTGCGGTGGACACTCTCTTTGATAAAACCGGAGCAGAGCTTTTTCTTCAGTAGTCACATTCCGGGTAAATGTGTGTAGTCAGGACATGAGGCAACTGACCCTTGGACAGCTCAGCTCCTTTGCCCCACAGCGACCACCATGCCCACATGAACCATTTTGATCATTAAATTCCCAGAAAACTTGTTCTGAATCGCCCAATGATTGACTAAATTTGTATTTGGATGCCGTTGCTGACAAGAATAACGCACCGTATGATAATGCTTGCAGTCTTACCATGGTGTATTACCTTATCTGTCCACCAGGGACCCGGTCCCTCCCAGAGGGAATACTTTTCAATTTAATTAACCTGCAGACATTTAGCTTAAAGAGTCATAAATAGTAGCCAAATACTCCCCTTTCCCTTATTTGTTTCTTATAGAGAATTCCAACCACTAATAATAAAATCCAAAGTAAAATTACACAGCCAGGGAGGTGACCAGACCATGAGGAGGGTGAAGAGAGAAGCTGCAGAGGCTTAGTTGGGACGTGTGTGCACTTAGAAACTGTGAAATAGGGTTCTCCTTTGCTTTAAGCTACTAACCTGGAGACAGGGAAGAGGGAATTGCCTGCTTTCATGGGTAGGATTTCAGGAGCCTCAGGAAAGGGGACCCTGCTCTGCACAGCCTCCTTATTAACCAGTACACTGAGGCTTTAACCAGAAACAAAGCCATTCTTTCTATTGTTACATAAAAGGCTTGGAATGTGAAATCTCCCTGGTGAGGCAGGGGGTGATGTAAGCTCATTAACAATGAGAGGCAAATGACTGATGTCACATCCTCTCCTGAGAGCTGATTTTGATGGTAGGATTCGTAATCCCCTTTTGCTGGAGAAGAAATTGAGGCTGGTATGAATAAATTCGTTCAAGACCACCTGGCTTCTAAACGGCAGAGCAAGGACAGGAATGTAGGTCAGCCTGATTCCCAAACCCATAGGCTTTTTTATACCTGCCATGATAGCTCATGATAGAGTTTAATCGAAAGTCTGGAGAATTTTTTTTTCTAAAATACAAACTAAGTCAAAATTTTGCTATTAACCTTGAAATATCTTAGTGAAAGGATTCAGAAGGATTAAGTCTATTTTACAGATAAGATTGAAAAAGGATATTCAGGGCCCACCCCAAGTTTCTGTTGCAAAGCAGAAAGGAATCAGGATTCAGTGTTCTGATGTTACAGCCAGTTGCCAATTTGACCTCTCCTTCTGGGTCTCCCTAAGGCACCTCACCCCAGTCTGTACAGAGCTGGACCCACCATCTTCAGTCAACCCATCACTCATACCCCTTTCCTACCCTAACCTGTTCTCTCTAATAGATTTCTTTCTTGATCACTGGATACCATCATTCAGCGGTAGTCACTTAAGATAGGAATCTGAAGTTCTTCCGAATTTCTCCCTCTACTGTGCCTCCTTCTGCCCCCCATGTCTGATCAATTCTATTAAGTATACTTTACAATTTTTTCCAAAGTCAGTTTCCTTTTTCCTTTTTTCCTTCCTCAATGTCAGCTCCTTGGTTCATGCCCCAGCGATTTCTCCTCTGTGTTAATGCTATAATGCCCTAAATGAATCGGCTGCACTGCTGTCTCAGTCATGCTCAAATTGATGGCAGATTTTTTCCCCCAAAACCCAAAGCTTGGTACATAGAAAATGCTGAATAAATGAATGAATGACAAACAACAAATATTAAAAAAACAAGTCTACTGTCAGGTACAAATATTAGAATAGTAACAAATCAGCCAGGAAAAGATACAAACTGTTTATAATTCCTTTAACTTGAGGCATGATATACTCAGACACACAGTGAGATATCAATCTTAAGTGTAAAGTTCAGTTTTATCAAAATATGGACCAATGTCAACAGCACCTCAATCAAGATACAGGACATTTCCATCACACTGGAAATTTCCTTCATGCCCTTCCCTGATGGTTAATGATCCTGAGCATTTTTTCATGTGCTTATTATATCTGCTTTTGTGAAATGTCTGTTCATGGTTTTTGCCCCTTTTAAAATTTGAATGTAATTTTGGATTTGTAGGAATTTTTTGTAATATGGGTGAGAACTTTGTCAGATAATAATATGAATATATTTTTCCAGACTTGCCTTTTCACTTACTTAATTGTAGTGTTTAAGGAGAAGAAAAAAATGAACTTTGTGAAGTCCGTCTGATCATTTTTTTTCTCATATGGTTAGTGCGTTTTGTGTCTTGTTTAAAGTCTTTGCCAACCCCAGGATTCAGTGGTACTCCTATGTCCTTCTAGAAATTTGAAATTGTAGGTGTTATAAATTGTAGCCATTTAAAGTTCATTTTTTGAGTATGGTGAGAGGTAGGGAAATCACAGGGGCTTTTGTTGTTGTTGTCGTTGTTGTTGTTTGTTTTTTTCCCCAAATGGGTATCCAGCATCATTTGTTGAAAATATTTTCTCTCCCCATTGAACTGCCTTGGTGCCTTTGCTGAAAACCACTTGACTTTATATGTCTATGTCCGGACTCTGTTACTTTCGACTGTCCTGATACCAGTTCCACACTGTCGATTAATATAGGTTTACAGGAAGTTTTAAAACTGGTGGTGGAAGTAATCCAACTTTGTTGTACTCAAAATTGTTTGAGCTATTCTAAGTCCTTTGGATTTTCTTATATTCTTCTAAAAATTTCTTTTTCTGTCAATTTTCACCAAAAAAAAGCCAGTTGAGATTTAGAGTAAGATTGTGTAGAATCTTTAGATGTGTTTGAGGAGAATTGACATCTTACTACAGTGATTTTTCCAATCCATGAGCAATAATATATTTCTCTATTTCTTTAGATTTCATTTACTTTTTCTTAGTGATATCCAACCTGCAGCCCATGGACCACATGTGGCCCAGGATGGCTATGAATGTGACTCAACACAAAAATCATAAATTTATTTAAAACATTGTGAGGTTTTTTTTGTGATTACACATTGCAGTGTATTTAATGTGTGGCCCAAGACAGCTCTTCTTCTTCCAGTGTGGCCCAGAGAAGCCAAAAGGCTGAACACCCTTCATCTATTCTTAGCTATTTGATGTTTTTGGTGCTATTTTAAATATTTTAAAATTTTTTATTTTTCAATTGTTTGTTGCTAGTCTAGAAAAATATATTTAGAATATTTTATTTAAATAATCATATAAATATGTGAATAAACTTAGTTTTGGTTTTTCCTTTCCAATTTTTATGCCCTTTATTTCTTTTTCTTTCTTTAAGACCTCCAGGGCAATTTGAATAGAAGTAATGGAATTTGCATGCTGCCAATGTTAGAGAGAAGAGATTCACCACTGAACGTGATGTTAGCTTTGGGCTTTCTGTAGATGCAGATATAGAACAGGCTGAGCATTCTCTTACAGTTTTTACCATGAACAAGTGCTGAATTATGTCAGAGAGTTCCCTGCCTATATTAAGATGATCACACTGTTATTCTCTCTTTTTACCTGTTAATGTGGTGAATTATATTGAATGATTTTTTTAAACTATTAAACCAGCCTCATGTTTCTGGGATAAACCTCACTTGGCCATGATGCATTATTCTTTTTATATTTCATGAAACTCAATTTACTAGTATTTTATTAAGAATTTTTGCACCCTTCTCATGAGAGATGTTGGCCTGCAATTGTCTTCACCTGTAACATCTTTGTCAGGTTTTCACATCAGGGATATATAGGCATATTAAATGAGTTGAAGGGTATTTGCTCCTGCATTTCTCTCCAATGTATTAGGAACACATCTTTTATAATTTGTTTTTGGTTTGCCTTTGTTGCACGAAGGCAGTGATTCTCAAATCACCTAGACTGTTTGTTGAAACAGAAATTAATGGATCTCCTCCTCAGAGTTCCCCTTTCCTAGGTGATGCTAACATGGTTAGTCTGCATGACAAACTTTGAGGACCACTTTTCTAGGGATTAAAACATATTTCTTTAATTTATCATAATTTACTTAGAGTTACTATTGTATCACTTAATATAAAATGTATGAACATTTCACCAATAAAATTATATTTAATCAGTATCTATTGTGTTATTGTCATATTTTACATGTACATAAGTAACAACAAAATAAACTTATTTTTTTTGTTTGAAGAGTGAATTTTTTCAGAAAAATTGAGGAAAATATATTCTCTATATTTAATCTCATATTTACTATTCTAGATTCTCTTCGTTCCTTCCCGTTGATGCAGATTTCTAACTGATATTATTTCATTCAGACTGAGAAACTCCCTGTATGTAGCATATCTTGTGGTGCACACATGACTGAATTCTCTCAACTCTCATTTACCTGAAAATATCTTCATTTCACCCTCACTTTTAGAGGACATTTTCACTGACTATAGACTTCTGATAGAGACTTGTTACTATTGTTGTTTTCATGGCATTAAAGATATCATTTTGTTGTCTTTTTGCATCATGTTCTTTCCCGTGAGGAATCCTCTATTTTCCCATTCTTCTCTTCAACATAAAATGTCCTCTTGTTTCTTCTGGCTGTTTTTAAGATTTTCTTTTTTTCTTTGGTTTTCAGTGTTCGCTGTAACATGACTATATGATCTTTTAAAAAATTTTTTTCTTGGATTTGACGAGCTTGCTGGATTTATAAATCGATGGGTTGTTTTTTTTACCATATTGAGGAAACTTTTGTCATTAATTCTGCATATATTTCTTCATATATTTATCTGCCCATTCTCTCTTCTTTCTTATATGTCCAATTATAAATATGTTAGACTGTATGACATTGTCTTATGAATCAATAAACCTTTGTTCATTTTCCTTCCTCTGTTTTTCAGTTGGATAATTTCTCTCTCTGTCTTCACATTCACTAACTCTTTCTTCTGTAGTTTCAAATATACCATTGAGCCTATTCAGTGAATTTTCCACTTTACTACTTGTATTTTTCAGATCTAAAATTTTATTTATTCTTTTCATAGTTTCCATGTCTCCGTTGAGATTTCCCATTTTTTCATTGATGACCACTTTTTCCTGTAACATATTTAAACATTTTTATAATGTTATTTTAACATAGCTGATTTCATGTTCTTGTCTGTCTTGCCTAGGCTATCTAGGGATCTATTTCTTTTTATTGCTTTTGTTCCTTATAATGGGTCACTTTCCCCTGCCTCTTAACATATTTCTATTCTGTATTGGGTGCCAGTCCTTGTAGATGATTTGTTGTAGGGACCTGAATTATGTCATCTTTTAAAGAACATTGAGTTTTGTTCTGGGAAACAATTGAATAACTAGAGGATCTTATAGGTTCTGTTAGCCTTTGTTTTTTTTTTTGTTCTTTGGTTTTTTTTAAGGACCAGTTTATTTTGGTTTTGACCCTAATCTTGTGGTGTGGTCCTTCCTCTAAGATATGACCCTTACTTTTGAAGCGTGGTCTTTCAGAGTTCTCAGCTGAATGCCCAAGGTGCTCAGCGAGGTCTCCCCATCCTGGAACTATCAGAGCTCCAATGTTTTCTGGGAGCACACAACTTCCAACTTCTCCGCAGTTCTCAGCCCTCCAACAGCTGCTCCCTACTAGGCTTTCTTGAGTCCTATCCTGCAAAACCTCCACCCAGCCTTTAGTCAAGGACATGGGATGAATCACCACATAGACTTTTGGAACATCTCCTTTCGGAGCTTCCTTTTTTCCAGTGTCCCGCCCTGAAAATTCCAAAGTACTTCTGCAGTCTGAAATTCTGATCTGTACCTTTTCAAATCAGAAACTTGGGCTCTAATTTTTTATATTGTGGCAAAAGATAAAAAAGCCCCTAGCAGAAAGCCATCAATATTCATTTGTATGTTCCTCTTGTCTCAAAGATGACAGTCCTTCATTGCCTGTTATTTAGTGCTCTAAAACAGATACCTCATGTACTTTAACCATCTTTATTCTTGTTTATGATGGGAGGGAAAATCTGGTACCAGTTATTCCTTTATGGTTGGGAGCAGAAGTTTGAAAGTTGTTTGTGTCCTTAGTAAAGATTTGATGACTAACTATAAATGGGCTGGGTGAAAACAATGCTGTAGAAATTGAAGTCTTTCCCACTGCCGCCCTCCCCCAGCACACACACACACACACACACACACACACACACACACAATCATCTGCAACTTCTGAACCCTGGTGACTGCTGAGTGTCCTTAAGTGGCTAACATTCGCACCTCAGTGATGCTTTAGATTTTCGTGATTTTTCATCAATTAAAGATTTGAGAAGTTTGACATTAAAATCCCAAATTTCCATTTCTTTTTTAAAATGGGAAGATCTGGTGGCACTCGACAGGCATGGCAACGGTAGCCTGGAGCAGAGTGATGGTTGCCTTCTTTAGAGAGGATATGCGTTTCCTGGTCTCCCACAGCCCTGAGCTGGTCCATTTCATGCTGTTATGTTGTCCTTCTGATCCCTGCAGCTGTTTATGTATGGGATCTCGGCATGTGAGCAGGTGATCTTACACATAAGTAGTATGCTCACAATATCTAACCTGATGGCGCATTCTTCATGATAGCCTTAGTCCATGAGTATCCTCATTTTCCCCAGCTCCTCTGGGGATGTAAACATCTGAAAGAGACAGAGAGAGAGAGAGAGAGAGAGAGAGAGAGAGAGAGAGAGAGAAGGGAAGGAAAGGAAAGGAGAAAGAAGGGAAAGGAAGGAAGGGGGAAAAGAAAAGAGAAGTAAAGAGGGAGCAGAGATATGGGACAGATTTAAATTTAGCCAGTGTACCTTGGCCTTCGTCAGGTAGAAGTTCATCAGTAAGTGGTAAGGGGCCAGCCATGCCGTCTGCTCTCATTCTGATTCCACAATTAAGATACGTTTATGCCTTTCAGCCAACAAACCTCTCTCTTGCTTAAAAGCTTCTCAGACATTACTTTCCTGGAAATTCCATTTGGCCCTGCTCTGAGTTTTATACTCACAGTTTTGCTTGAAAACTCCAAGAAGTGAAAAACCATAATTGTTTTGGTTATGCAACAGGGAAATGATCTTTGTGTTTTATAATCAAAACTTTGTTTTTCTGGAGGGTGTGTGCCTGTGTGTGCATGTGTGTTTGGGGATAGTAATGTTAATTAACATGTTTTAGGTATTTACTGTGTACTAGGCACTCTGCTAAGCATTTTATATCAAAGCTAAAATTTTACCTTCAACAGCAATCCTGCGAAGTCAGAATGTATGTTCTCCTCATTTTAGAGATGGGACAGTGAGGCACAGGGAGGTGAACAGCTGACCTGAGATCAAATAGCAAGTAAGCTGCGAAGTTGGAATTTGAAATCCCTGAATTGAAAATAAAATATCTGAGCCAAATGCTATCCAGGCTGTGCCCCTGAGTCCCTGAGTGTGGCAGTTATGAGCAAGAGTGTCGGAGTCATGCTACAGGCCCACCCACCGCCACTCTAGCCAGTCCTGGGCTGCACACTCCAGAGAGCCTTGCATACCTAGAGTAGTGCTGTGTGGCGGGCCCGCTGCCTCAAGTGTTTACTGTGGAAAGGAGCCCCTTCAAGTGCATGTCTCTTTAGAGTAGAAGTCAGCAAGATTTGCGATGGAACCACAACATGTCGCAGTGAAATGTGCGCATCACATAGGAGGAGACTGTCACCCGCTGTGCTCTGCGCTCACTTAGCAGTTCTTTTCTGTGCATTGACCTCACAGCTCTTAGACTCAGAAAGCAGGCAGTACGGGGGCTCCCAGAAAACCCTGTTAGTGTTTTTCGGCACCAAAATGTCCTGCAAAGACTTGTCTGAGGAGACCAGGTAAATCTTGAGGAGTGTTCTCTCTCCTCTCTCAGGGTCATGAAACACGTAGGCTGGAAAGGGCCCAGGTAGATGATTTTCTCCAATCTTATTTTACAAATGGGGCTGCTGAAGTCCAGAGATGGGGTCTGGCCCCCCATCTACTAAGCTGGGGATGGCAGAGTTGATTCCAGAACCCAGGTCCCATGGCTCTTCAACACAGAGCTCTTTGCACAGTATTACGGTGCCACCGTGGTGCAGAACTTAGGGTCTGCTCAGAAGGCGACTCCACTCTATGTTCCGGCTGCAGGAGCCCAGGGAGAGCAATGCGTCATAAAAAAGGAGCTGGCGGCAGGAAAACAGGGATGACTTAATCAAGAACCGAAATACCGAGTTATTGAAAATAAAGCTATTTTCCCCTTCCATTATCACCCCAACTTGCATAGAAATTTCCAAGCTGTCTCCCAAGAGATTGGAAATAAAGGGAAATGGAGGATTTTTTGGCCACGTCTTAGATGATTAGGGCCAGGAAACAGAGAAATTGAAATTGCAAGGTTTCCGAGGAGGACACATAGGTGTAACGCCTCTCTTGTTTGACACTCTTTCATGTGTAGTGTCCCATTGCCATAAATGAGGAAAATGGGCAGAAATGAATTGATTTTCCTAACTGCATATCTACTAAGGTCAGAGGTAGGACCTAGAACCTCTGCATTTTCTATCCTTCCTTCTGTTGGATGAGCAATCACTAAATAAAACTTAACCTAAACTGGAGGGAGACATGAGAATGGGAGGCCAGCCGTGAAAAGTGGCCAGCTGGGGTAATACACCCACAGACAAACACAGGCTGAAGAGTTGCAGGACTATGGCCAGTCACTCAACTTCTCTAGGCTTTTATTTTCTCATCTGCCAAATAACAATAATAGCTCCCTCGTGGGAGTAATGTAAGGCTTACATGGTTATCCTTCCATTATATAAAGTAGCTTTCATGTCCTAAATGATCAAGAAATGTTAGAGCTTGCTCTCGTCGATATCCTCTGGCAATACTCAAAGTATTCAAGAGTAACCAGGACAAAAGATTTATAACTGGTTAGGCGTAATCAAGGCGTCAGCAGAAATACCTAACCAAGATCACACTTCTCCACGGTGCGGTCATTTGCTCCCTTCTTTTTGTGACTTTTTGGATATTCTTACTGCTGTGCAGTGAGGCAGAATATGGCTTTTTAACTTTTCCCAAGCCTGCCTACTAAATCCTTCAGATAAAACTTTACCTCTACTAACCTTGATATGCTATAGTGTGGGTATGGGTTTTAAAGAGAGAATACTTGAAAAGAGTAAAGACTGTAATATAGGCCCTTCTTCCAAGGCTACATACCCTTTGATGCATACTAATGTCAGCCATGTTCTTGGGTTTTGGAAAGAGGAAACAGAGTTCCAAGAGGTTGAGCTGTACATGACGATGATAAATCATAAACTCTAGTTACAGATAAGAATATCTTTTATGGGCTCCATCACAGAAATGGCCATACGTGAAAGTATTTAGTAAACTGCCAAGAATTAATATAATGAATTATAGGAAGATTTTGTAGTTGAAGATCTTCTGGTATGCCTGTTCAGCTTTTATTTCACCCCCTTTCCAGGAACTATCCACCGACGCAAATGGGAGGGCTTTTGTAGCTTTTATATGGATACTGACCGACACGTCTTTTACTCGTTACAGCTGACTGGATCAGAGGTGGACAGTGGACCCAATCTGGGCCGTTGAGATTTTCTCCTAAGACTTTGGGCCTAGGGTGGTCATCAGTTTGTTGGAAGCCTTAATGATGTGGTTCTAGGGCCGGGCCCAGGGTATTTCACCAATAGGAAACCGGTGCAAAAGAAACTGGTATGAAGACACAAAAAATATGAAGCAGGCACTTGAAGAGAAGTAGAGGCAAGTGACCCCACGGTCACAGGAAAATTGGCAATAGCCCCCCTGGTTCCTATGAATTGTTCAGTCCCTATTTCTTTTCTCCTGGAGCCTAAGGGTTGTTGAGTTTTATGAGATACACACGGGTCCTTCGAACAAATTCTCATTTTCACACGTGTGAATCCATCATTTGTATTAGAACTCGCTTTATTGAGCAGTGTGTATGATGATTCAGTGATCAGGGTTATTATTCAGCCCCTCTGTAGTGGGGGTGTCACGTCGGGAAGGGCGACTTTCTCATGGAGCAGCCCAAGGGGGCCGGGCCTCGGCGAGGGTGCGGGCAGCTACAGCCCTCTTTGCTCCGGCTCACCCGCCCTGTAGTTCTACGTTCCTTTCCACGTGTGTGTATTCTCCCCAACTAAACTGGAAGCTCCTTTAGGGAGATAACGCTTCTTATTTATTTTTTCATCCACTGTAGCTCCTGGATTGTGATGCTCTTGAATTTGCTGGTGGTGTTTATGCAAAAAGAAAAAGAAAAAAGATAAACTTTCTACTTCAATAATTTTCCATTCAGGCTAAACTTTGCCTGCCTTGATTTAGGAAATATTTCCTTCCTTCCTCCCTCCCTTCCTTCCTTCCTTCCTTCCTTCCTTTCTTTCTTTCTTTCTTTCTTTCTTTCTTTCTTTCTTTCTTTCTTTCTTTCTTTCTTTCTTCTTTCTTTCTTCCTCTTTCTTTCTTTCTTCCCTGTTGTTTTTGTTATTGTAACCAATCCCTCCTCTCAGCTTTGTGTCAATGAGGAGATAGGTTTATTTAGTCAGTAATTTCCACTGCAGAAAAACTTGGGCCCAGATTGCCCAGCAAAAGCAATATGTTCTGTTTTATTTTTATATTACATTATATTTATTTTAATTGCAGTCTCCATCTGGTCAAAGATAGCATTAGGCACGGTAGTTGAAGAAAAGAAACAAAGAGATATCTAATCATGATAATAACTGAGATTATTATTTAAAAAAATCATCCAGGGGTGCTATAACATTTGGGCACGAGGCAAAGGACAATAGCCTTCATGTCAGAGAGCTCTAGAAAGATTCTGGAGAGAGAGTGAGGTGAAGAGGAGTGGTCTAAATCCAGACTCCTGGGTCCTCTGAGTGGCTCAGAGTGGACTCTGGTACCCAGCCTGCACCTGGAAGCAGAGCTTGGACAGTGTGGGCCACGGTGTGAGGAGCCATGCGCAACCCCTAAGCTATCTTGAGCACTCGTTATTTCCAAAGCAGTTTCAGCACAACATTAACACACAGTTTCAATCATGTTTTATCAATAAACTTTAGAACAGACCCCATGGGAGGGGTCAGTATTTCCCTCATTTTAGATGTTTTTGTAAAACTCTGCTAACAATTGAAAGTCTCCCAGATGAAGCTTATATTATGTCAGTGACTTAGTATACTAGGAACCGAATCCTAAAATTGGATGCTTGCAGTGAATGGCTGGGCACTCAGCTTCCAGGCTCGGTTGCCGTTATGAAGGGTTATTAGGGACGCTTAACCTCTTTTCTTGCTTTTAGGTCTGAACAAATGACCCGAAACCAGTATAATTTTATGAACCAATGTCAGCCCCAATAAATTCAATTTTTTTCAAAAAGAAATACCAGTAAAAAGAATGGGAAAGGGGTGGTTGGAAGATCGATTTAGTAAAGATTTACCTTTCTTGGCTGGGGATAGACAGTCTGGACAAGGTGAGTATATACTTGATTTCCTTATAAAGAATGAAAAGAATATTTATTTTTGAAAAAGACTGAACAAATTATGGGACTCAGGGGGAGGGTGTACACATGAAAGTTTGCTAAAAATGGGTGGGTGGTAGCATTCCCTGACGATAATCCATTTCTCCTCCTCTTCCTTGCAGCCTACCCCTTAGGATAGTTTATGTTTCAGAAAACAAAAGCCATTCGAAAACTGGCCTAATCAAATAGTGGACTTTGTTGGTTCATATATTGATGGGTTTGATGCAGACCCATTAACAGGGGTTCCACTGATGTACAAGCCTTCTTTCCACCTTTGGCGTCAGACCTTTCCTACAGGGCTGGTCCCAGGCTCAGGCTCCAAGAATGGTTTCATAGCTCTGAACACCTCTTCCTTTCTCCATGCCAGGCAGAAAGAGAGAAAGCGTACTCCCTAGTCTCTAGTTAAGCCAAGGAAGAATTTTCCTCAAGGAAAAGTCTCTTTGTATTTTATTGGTCTAATTTGGGCATTTACTCAGCTCTGTCAGTCCTTGGGCCTGGGACGTGGTGAAGGGGCTTTGCAGATCAGCTGAAACTTATCAGAGCTCACCCCTGGAACAGAGTGGGGTCATTTGCACTGGGAGTGGGGCTTTTCCCCAAAGGAAATCTGGGATGTTATCATCACAGAAGAGAAGGAAATGGACATAGGCAGTCAAATCCCAGGTACTGACTACAATATTCAGAGCCATGACAAGTACCACTGCCTACCCCCTGCCCTAAATGAACCCTTTGCCTGACAGTTACTACTCTCGATGCCAATTTCAACATATTTTGCAGAATAATGAAACAGTACATATAATAATAAAAGGCAGAAAAGGACAACTGGTATTCATCAGGTGGGGACTTTGTGTCCTGTGAGGTCTGACCAGAATTGTTCTTGAAAGTGCATGCTAGAACAAGAAGGATGGATTTATTAATTAGAATCAAAGGAGGCTGTCCCAGGCACAGCTGATGCTCCACCCTTTGACCAGGCACAGGGGCCTTTCCCCAGGTGCTGTGTGTGTTGGCTGCTAACACCTCAGAGTCATCCCATTCTCGGGGAATTTGCTATTGGCTGATGGGAGTTGCCTTGCCCAGGGAGTTGGCCCCTGACTCCCTCCCTGCCCACCCAACCAATCACTGACTGATGAAATACAAAAGTCCCACCCTCTTTCCTAAAGCTAAGACAAAGCTGTGGTGCTCCGTATGCCTCTGGCCAAGGTTAGACATTAGCTGAGACGACCTCCTCGTTCAGCTCTGTCCCCTCCTTCTTATTCCATCACTCTCTGTCTTCTTCCCGAAGATCATCAGCCCCTCGATAACTTACACCACCCAATCTGCGGCTCAGTCTCTGGTTCTAGGTAACCTGATTAAACACAGAGACTGCTGGGTACAGGGCAGGGGAAAACAAAGCACAAGTTTACAAACACATGGGAGTTTAGAGCCTTGGTTCAAGGTGGGTTTGGTGAACTAAGGGGTTACAAAATTAGAAGGTGCCTGAAATAATCAGGATTTCACTGTTTCTAAGTCACAGAACTCCCAACTCCACCCCTGAAATGACTTAACTGCAAAAGGGTGGATGTGTTACGAAGAACTGGGGTGCCACAATGGACCCAATGGCTGCAAGCGAGCCTCAGCAGAAGGCCATCCACAGTGTTGAGAGCAGTTTCTCCTCTGCTCCCCTTTCATCTCTGCACCTGTTTCATTGTTTTCTGCTCCAATCCCCAGCCACATGGGAGGAAAACACAGTCATGCCAGAGCTCTGAATGTTTCTCTCTTGTGTCCACAAGTTTGGACTGGACTCTAGTGTCCCAATGTTTTGTCCCAAGAGAAGAAATTTTGATTGGTCCACTTATGTCATGTAAGCCCTGACCAATCAATTGTATTCAGGAAACAAAGGTTTGGGGTGGATGTAGCACTGTGCAAACACATCCTGGAAGCCTGCCCTGTGGCCACGTGAAAGAGAAGAGACAATTCTCCAAGAAAGGCCATTGGTCAGAGGACACTATGGGTGTCTGCAATGCTAGTGAGAGTAACATGCTCAGAAACTGTCATTTCATGAACTCTACCACCCTGAAAGTGATTTCTTGCCCTGTTCTAATCACAACAGTTATTAATGATGGAAGCAGTACACTGATTGAATTTAGGAGACACTTCAAGCTGGGAGGAATAGCTAATATTTAAGTGACAAAACAGGGTTATTGACAGAGTTTGGTGGATTTAAATAGTGCCCCAAGCAATAAGTTTATAGGTAAGGGGATAAATAATCTTGAATTAGGTTAAAAATTTATTCTTTTGTAATAATAAGATGGGAGAAACATGACAATGGTGAATAAAAAATAGAATCCAGGGATTCTAGTGGATGCTGAACTGGTTGTACCATGACTTGGCTTCCAACAAAGGTTTCACTGTCTCAAGTTGCACTGAACAGAATTCATTCACATCAGAGTAGTGGCCAGGGGTGCTGGAGGAAGTGGGTCCTGCTGTGCTCCGCACTTCTCAGACGTGCGTTCAGTTCTAGGCTCCATACATGGAGGCCTTAGGTACCTAAACTCGAGAAGTGGAGGAATGCATATTTATTTAGCCCCTACTACTTACATGACACTACAGACACACTTTAAAATGCATTCTGCAGGTTAGATGGGTCATCTGGAAATATAATCTTGTGAACAATGGAACCAAGAATGTTTTGACCAGAGGAGAGAAGACTTCTGGAAGTAACAAGATAGCTGTGTTCAGATATTCAGCAGGTTGTCGTGTAGAAGAAGAGATAGGTCTTGTCTCTGCTGTTCAAGAATATAAAAGAAGCACATCAAGTGTTGAGTAAAGAGAGGCAGGGACAAGTTTGTGCTGAAAAGGAAGGAGCTTGCTAATGATTAGGGATGTGCTATGTGAGAGAAAAGGCTTTCTTCCCAAAGCCTACACAGTCCCTTCATGTGTCCCAGAAGAGACTAAAGGCTATCAGTTATAATGCCAGTTACCATTTATTGAATACAATCATCCCTTGGTATCTGTGGGAATTGGTTCCAGGATCCTCCTCAGATACCAAAATCTGCAGATGCTAAAGTTCCTCATATAAAATGATATCGTATTCACATATAACCTACACATGCCCTCCATATACTTTAAATCATCTTTAGATTACCTGTAATACCTACTGCAATATAAATGTTACATAAATAGTTGTTATACCATATTGTTTAGGGAATAATGGGAAAAAAAGTATGTATATGTTCAGTACAGCGGCAACCACCGTAGGTCTAACTGCCTAAGGCTAAGATTAGGGTTAGGGTTAAGGTTTGGTTTTTACAGATTTTTTTTTTTTAACAGAGCTCCACAGCTAAAGTATTAGAGTCTGTGTCAGATAATTTTAGGTGTTTTCCTAGTCCTGCGCATTTAAGCTTAAAAACAAAAGAAGAAAATACTTATTGCAGATCTGGCAGCTGACTCAGTGCAAACCTTACCGCCAGCAGGAACCACAGAAAAACCTGGGTCAGTAACATGCTTGTGTAAAAGATGTCTCAATATCTCCCCCACCAATCTGCCTGCACTGGCCTGTGAAATTTATCTCTAACTTCCAAAGATTCAGAGTGGCATGCTGGCATGTTCTGAAACGGTGCAATCTGGGTTTCTCTTGTGAACCTCACTCTACACTTCTGTCTGGGATGGAAGAGAAGGAACATTGTCCCATGCACTTGCTGAATTTGAAGGAGGTGCTTTTTAGGTTTGTGCCATTTCTGTACAATGGAGACACTGTTTTTGGTGAATAATTTCTATAATCCTGGCAACACCTCCTCAATCTTCCTGGCTGATATTTACAAGTATAAATATGGTAAATGATACAACATTCCTGCCAGATGGTCGATAGGAACTGCATGGATTCAGATATGGAGCATCAGACAAATGCTTGATTCCTTTGATTGAGACTCAAACATCAAGCTGTTTTCAGAAAATAATTTACTTCTGTAGATTCATAAACATTATAGAAGTATACTGAAGTAACCAGTGCAGAAAAATGAAACAAGAATGAGCTTAGCCCGGACCTTGCGTTCTTCTCACCAGAGTAGGTAACTGGTGTCTCGTCTGGGCTGGTCCGTGTCTGAGGACTCTGCTTGTTCGCTCTGTCTGAGACACCTGTTACTGGATAGGTTGCAGAGGGGTAGCATGCATTTCCTCTGTGCTCTTCCCAGTATCAGCTTATTTTGTTTATAGTGCTCTACTGCCTCACTGTAACTGTTGAGAAGTTTTCCCGATCATTTTCATTGCCTCTGTGGTCTCCACTGCATTTCTCTTGTCAAATGTTCTTTTACAATGGTCTGAACATTCTGTCCGGTGCTGCCCCGAGGTGTCTTCCTTTCACTCCTGCTGGTCGCTGAGCCTCCGCAGTGCGGGCCCAACCGTTTGGTGATCCTCCCGGCCTCTCTCCCTGCTTCTGTCACTTGATGATTGATAGTGCTCCTTGAACTGTCACCACCCACACTGAACCGTCTAGTTCCGCACTCTGAATATTTTCTCACTCTGCAAGATGGTCACTTCTTCCTACTTGCCCAGAAAACAGCCTGGCTTCTGCTAGGAAGGGCTGGTCTCTTGGAAGAACATTACCCCAACCCTCAGAACTAAATTTTATCTATGAATTTTTGTTAGCTTGCTTGTTTTCTAACTTTTAAAGCATCACTTGGCTGTGGTGTATTTCAAGGGCTATAAGCAAAGTGTGGAAACATGACTCTGTGTTTGTTGTCTACTGGTTACAGGCTGCAAGTGAGAATTACTTAGAATTAGGCAGGAGGGTGGAATAAACAGAGTTTTATGGAAGAAAGGATTTGCAGAGAATATGGAACAGAGTTCCAGTGGAAGAGGATCAAGGAAGACAAAACACAACTAGTTTTCTACAAAGATTAAAGGGAAACCACTTATGGACTCTGGAGGAGGTCAAGGACATTTAAAGGCTGGCCTCTTTCTCTCTGAGTATCATTTTCCTTTGCACACACTTCCCAAGCAATCCACCTGGCTGACCTTGCAGCTTCGTCATCCTCCTGGAGGTCTCTGGCAAAGTCCAAGGAGCTATAAACAAAAAAATATAAATAAGAACTCTGGGAATAGAGATTTAGCTCCCACGCTATGAACACATCCAGTAAATTATGTGATGTTACTGAAAAGTCCTGGCAGTCCTCCTGGCCCTGATCTTAGTGGGTCTGGTCATTGCTATAAATGGGCCTGTGTAACCAGCACCTCAGTCAACAGCCTCGTCCAGGAGAAAGGTAGCTGCTCACCTTCTCTCTCATTCCTCTGTCCCTAGGGCGTCCTGAGACGTCATTGATAGGTCTTGGGAATTACGGTATCTCTCTGCCTCATGAGTAGTGCAACCAGCATGCATACATTTTGTGAGTGTTTATGTGTGTGTGTGTGTGTGTGTGTGTGTGTGTGACACAGCGATTCTGCCAAGAGCCAGGATTCTCTTTTCTCCCCTCCCCTCCCCATCACCCCACAGGGCTATCCTCTGGCTGCCTGGAATCCAGGTCCAGCCTTGGGAACAGACCTGCCTCTCAGGGCAGTGACCGATTGGCTATACTCTTCACCCTGAACAAGGAGGCCTTTCCTTTAAAAACGGAATGATGTTTTATATCACCCTGAATTAGAATAATGAAATATTCTTTTTATAAACCTGGAAATCAAAATGCAAACAGTACATGCCTTTTGATTTCCTTTTATTGCTCTTCAGGGGTGAACCCCAGAACAGGTGTCGATATGTATCAGGGTAACTCCTGGCTGGGAGGTATTGAGACTCCACCAATTCCAATGCCAAGTGTCGCTGTCTGGCATCTTGAAGGGTCCCTTCCCATTTCCCCCCACCCTCCATCTTGCTTCCGCCTCTCTCCCCTGTTTACAGTGACTTTGAGGCCTGTAAGAAGCATTTTGAGGTGACTCTCAAGCAGCTGTGTGGTCTGGAATGTATTATAATGTTATATCTCAATTACAATAGTCTCTGGTTGGTGCGGGTGGCTGGCACAGCCCGGATCCAGCCTTAGAGCGCACTGCCATCTCCTGGAAAGCCCTCTACACATGAGACCTGCTTCATGGCTCCTCCAGTGTCCCCAGTTGGAAAACAAAGCCTTGGTTATGGCTTATCTTTAGCACCAAATATCTGGGTACACAGAGCCGTCTTCACCTGCTCCTTCGAATTGGAACGTGCCAATTCCTGCTAGAAATGAAAAGGTGTTGCACTTGTCATCTTAATTAAAAACAAGTAACTGGGTTGGGGAGGCCACTGGTGCCGAGACTCCTGCCTTCTGCTCCTGAGGCTGGTAACAGACGCTGCTTCCTGTAAATGAGTGCCTGGCACTGCTACAATCCTGCCCTCGGCATCTTCAGAAGAAGCCACAGCCTTATTTACTCCATTAAGGATGGTACCGAGGACCTTGGGGCAGAAGTCACCTCTCCCTGCTGGGTCTTGGAGAGGGGACAGCCCTGAGTTCTTGAGCCCCTTGGCTCCACAACAATTGTTTCTTGAGATCCCACCTTACAGGTTAGCTGGAATAACTGATGGGTTGTATTCAGAAAGCACTGATTACACAGAAAAGCACCTATGATTTTCCATTTAAACACACAGCCTAGGAAGGTCCATCTTTAGCATCAAATATCTGGGTGCACCGAGCCAGCTTCTCCTGCCCCTTCCAGCTGGAATGTGCCTTAGAGGCACACTGGGTTTTCTACAACACAGCTTTAGCCCTGGCTGGTGTGGCTCAGTGGATTGAGTGCTGGCCTTTGAACCAAAGGGTCACAGGTTCGATTCCCAGTCAGAGCACATGCCTTAGGTTGCAGGCCAGGGCCCCAGTAGAGGGTGCATGAGTGCAACCACACATATATTTCTCTCTCCTTCTGTTTTTCCTCTTCCCTTCTGTCTAAAAATAAATAAATAAAAATCTTTAAAAAATTCACAGAGGCTGTTTCTTAAAAAAACAAAAAACAAAAAACAAAAAACCACAGCTTTACTGATTAGCTTCATTGTCAGGTTTTGGCTAGAACAAAATGCATTCGGGAAAATATCTGCTCTATCATCATGAACAAGAATGGGGTAACGGATTTCTCTACCAACAACTTTCCTTTGAAATACCAAATAAATGATTGATTACCTGGATGAAGACACATAAGAAAATATTCTTGTTAACTGACTTCACTGACTTCAGTTAATTAACTGGATCGCTTAAATTCAACTAGTGTCCCTCTAAATCAGTTGTTCTTATCTTTTGGAAGACAGTTTGAAAAAAATCTAACGGTTGACATATTCTTTCCCCGGAAAAGTCCATACACACTGTGGGTGTGGTTTGATAAAGCCTGTGGGGCTTTATCACCACCATCGCCAAAGCCAAAGTGATCTTACCAAGACCCACTTAAAAATGATTGCAGCTAGACTTCTTTGCAAGCCTAGGTTTAAAGTTTTGGGCCTCCTGGTTATCTTGGAGAGAACTGGGAGCCATGGGAATATTTGCAAATGAGCTGACCCTTGGGTTGGTACCTACAAGGAATGGCCAAGGGTATTTCCCTTTCTTTCCCATTCCCTGGCCTCATATTGAAAGCAGGTTTAAATGTTCATCCATTGAAAGTCCTGGATTTGCAGAGGCATACATGTGAATAGCTCTGATAACACCTTGCTTTAGCCTGGTTCCAGGAAAACCAAGCTCAGTCAAGGGTTCTGCCATGGCACCTGTTTGGAAGTGTTCTTTGTCTTTGCCCCTGGAGAGCAATCCTAATGAAAGTGATTTGGAAACCCAGCCTTCCACATGGTATGAAAATCAGACATCACCTCTTCTGACAAGGTCATGGTGGTAGCCATGCAACCCTCCCAGGGGACTCTAGTATATGATACAATGTGCAAATCTCATGGCACAAAAGCGAGATGAATTGTATGAACTACATTAAAATAGTAAAATACAGGATTGAGTCCAAGGATTCGGGCTTCTAACCCAAGGCTTGAGTCCTTGGCCCCTTATTTTCATTTTTATCATCAGTTCCTGGAAGGAAATCTCTTGCCTTTCCTTCCTAATCTATTGGCAGAGGCTGTGTGGTCACATGTGCAGTTTCTGATTTGAGCTTCCAAAGTCATTTCACCGCCTAGCTTTTCTTCGGCCTAGGAGCTCACTCTTGTTTCTTCCCCTGAAAGTAATGGAAATGGCAGAGACTAATATTTATAGAGTAATTTTATTATTTTTTAATTTCATCAATTTAAACCTCATCCCTTTCCAGTTAGCAGGCGGGAACATTGAAGCCCACATAGATGAAGATAATGAACATAAACCTGGTACACTGTAGTAATAATAACAGGTAAGTGCTGATTGGTTCTTGTGTATCTGTTTGTCTAGCACTTCGTGTACATTGTCTCATTTACTCTCCTCAACAACCCTATAAAAAGGTACATTTCTGATCCCTTCTTTTCAGGTTATTTGAGAGAAAATTCACAAATTGAAAGAAGATCCAGTTAGTTATTGCTGCAATAATGCTGTGTAACAAACAGCTGCAAACTCTCAGCAGTGTACAATAGCAAGCGCATTTAGCAAGTGTCTCCGGGTTTGCAGGAGGTTGGCTGATTCAGCTGGGTCGGTCCTCTTCCATGTGTCTTTCATCCTTCTTGGACCAGTGGACTCGGTAGCGTGTGTTCTTCCCATGGCGGTGGTAGAGATAAAGGAGCAAAGTAAAACACAGGAGGCTACTTAAGTTTTAGGCTGAAAACTAGCACAGGGACACTTCCACCTACATACCAATTAGCCAAAGCAAGTCGAATGGGTAAGCCCAAAGTCAAACGTGAATCCATGTCAAAGTGGGTGTAGGAGAGGGTGAAGAGCTAGAACCCAAACTAGCCAAGAGGCAGAGCTGGAATTTGAACCAGGGCAGCCTGGCTTTAAAACCCAAGTTCTTAAGTATGGAGACTTGACGAAGGGCCACTATTGTTACCTTGAAAACTCAGCTGTCCCTCCAAAGACTGGGTGGATTAATGTAGACAAACACAAGAGAATAGGAGAGGGAAGCTATTAACAAGATGGCATGATAAAAGAATAAGAAATAGGATAGAGAAAGAGGTTACGACTGTAGCAATAAATCACAATTAACCAGTGTTCACTGACTACAGAATACTTGCTCATGTTTGAGGTCACCGTTTCAGAAGCGAATATCCCATTTAGTCTTCTGAGCATCTGTATTGGCATGTGTCAAATATTGTGAGACTCAAAGTCACTTTTAAGTAGTAATTTGGGCAATGTAGAGCGCCTAACTTTAGATAGTAGAGTGCCTAACTTTGTAGTGGAGTGCCTAACTTTAGATAGGTCAGGGTCACTTGGAAAGGGTGCAGGGATCCTACACATCAGGGTCCGACCTCCCAAGGAGCTGCAGTTCTGCTGATGTGGCCCACATATCTGTGGTTTAACATGCTCTCCAGGTGCAGACACACTAAACAAAGGGATGATTCATGTCCAGGGCAGGACAGAATGGGGCAGTGTGAGATTTCATCGCGCTACTCAGAGGGGCGTGCAATTTTAAAACTTATGAGTTGTTTATTTCTGGAATTTTTCATTTAATATTTTTGGACTGCAGTTGACTGCGGGTAACTGAAATGGAAGAAAGCAAAACTGCATATAAGGGGGGAACTAAAGCACTTCCTAAATTTTCAAAAGCACTAAATTACCTAGGGATTTTGTTAAACCTAAGCTCTGATGCCCCAGAATTAGAATTTTTAACAAGTTTTCACATGAGAATGATGTTACTGGTCCAGGGACAACACTGGCTAGTCAAGGCCTAGAGAAGAAAATCAAAAGTGTTCAGGAGCGCAGGGAAATCATCAGGGCCAGAGTTCAGGGTCAGAGGCCAGGGCCAGAGGAATACCTCCAGACCCACCACCCATGTCTCTCCCTAGATCAGGAGCAAGTCTGTGTTTATCCGATTCACATATCACACTTTAAGGAAAATTTGTATTTGAAACAAGAATTCTGCTGCAAAACAAATCTTTTAAGCAGCTGCATTACAGAAAGCAGTCAACCTTTAAAGTGATAGACTTGCAAGCCTAATTATAAAATAAATGTCATAGGGTAAATTAGCGTATGTGCAGGAAAAAGCTGGTGGATATTATATTTTTTAACTCCTATGAAGCTTCACCAAGTTTCCATATTGAATGGAATTTTGACGCATGAGATTGAGATGAAGGTTGCTTGTGACTAGAGGCCCGATATAAAGTCAGAAAATAAACCCTAAGTTTGAACTGACACTTCAGTTGACAATTTTGCATTTTTTACTTCCTGCATGAAACTAAATGGCTCCTTATTTTGTCCTATGGCCCCCATTCTGGCTCCATGGATCTGCAGAGCCATTTTCAGCGTTGGTCTATCATACCTTTCTAGGTAGAGGTGAAACAAAGATGGCTGAAGACAAATTCTCATGATCTATTAATACCACAGTTCCCCTAATCAGCCACTCAATAATTTCAGCCCTCCTTTTTAAACATCATATTCAAAGAGACCTTACATTGACTCTTTATAAACACTTATAATTTCTATCCCTTTGTTTTTACTTTTATGGCCACTAACTCAGTCTTATTCAATTTATATGTTTAACTTAAGTATATTTTCTGAACTGTTTGCCTCAGACTTCTTCCCTCCCACTGTCTAATTCTACCTCATCTTTCCAGCCTAATCTTTACACAACAGGTATTTATTTACTCTCCCTATACAAAAAGATGGGTTCTCCTGCAGCCTATAGAGATAATGTCTAAACTCTTGTCTAACATTAAGGACCTTTAGCCACTGGATTCCAACTTGACTTTCTACCTCGGCTCCTTAGGATCCTCCGCCTAGCCCGCTGGGCTTTGTTTGGGGTGAGGGAGCGGGGTCAGTCCAGTGAATGCATTACTCTTTGCCCCCTTTGTGTTTCTGAGCTTGCTTTTGCACCACCCATGTAAAGAGAAAAGACCCTTTCAGCTTTGATTTGCACCATTATTTTAGAGCTGACTTGCATAAATGTATTTTTAAAAAAGAAAAATTCTCGGAAAGAAAACTTAATAAGAACTGCATGGGAAAAGGAATACACAGGCAAGAAAGGAGTTAATATATTCCCCATTTAATCTCTTTAGAACTTTATTTTATTATTATTTTTATTATTATTATTATTATCATTATTTAAAATAAATGACTCCTGGGGAAGAAAATTCCTTTTGCAGGGAAGCTAAGAAAAGACTATGCAGTCTTGATTACGGCAGGGTGGAAAACTGTTGTAAGTGGCTATTATTTTCTCATAGTCTTATCATAACACCAAATACTTTAAAATTTACAAGTCTACTAAGGTTCATCTTTTTTACTGTGTTTCAGTAGAAACCAAACTGGAAGTGCATATGTTTTCCTGAAGTAAAAGCCTTATCTGGAACAAGATACCTCATGTTCTAGAATGATAACACCTTCAAAGTAAGAATATGTCTGTCCATGTAACACTGCAATCCTCAGGCACATTCCGAATGTTAAACAATAGCACTACTTTTATTAAAGATCATGTTAGAATATTAGAATTTCCTACATATTGTGTTTTGAAAATAATTCCCAAGGCCATTGTCTTCCACTGGGCTCCCCAGACGTAGACCCAGAAAGTGAGGATTCAGGTGCATGCAGTGTACTCAGGAGGTGCTCCCAAGGGAAGCTGGCGAGGGAGTAGGAGCCCCGGGAGAGGGAAAAGGAGGAAGCCACGCATGGGTGTAACCTGGGAAACTGGCAGCTCTTCGGAGGGTAACTTCAGCCTTATCCCATGGGATCTCTGGAACACGAGCAGCACTTTGGAGTTTTCCCCCACTTGCTGCAAAGGGACTGGGATTTCCTATTCCTGGACCTATCAGTTACCATCCAGACAGTGGCTGGGGGTTTCTGGCGGTGGCTGCAGGCACGGTATGTGCAGTAGGCCACGGGCAGTCATTAGAAGGAGAGTCACGTACATGTCAGCTGTGGGAGGCTGAAAACATCAAGGACAGAGAGATGCAGGAGGAGGGGCCTGAAAGACCTGGATGAAGCATGGGAAGTGGTCACCAGACAGCACTCCTGACATCCTAAAACAAGAAAATTTCTCTCCCAAGAAATCATTTGACCAATCAATAATTATTAAGAACAGAGTGACCGTGGGCATGCTGCTCACTTTCTCTTTGTTTCAGCTTCTTCATCAAATAAATAAAAGTACCTAACTTAGGAGTCTTATGAGTATTACACAAGGTGATACACATAAAGGATTTTGATAACTACCTATAGTAATGGAAACTAATAAGTTTTAATTTTAGGTTTTTTAAACTCGTGTTTAGTATCACAGTTTTAATAGTTAGACAGTAGGCTCCTTTTATTGCTATAATTAATTTATGCCTGATTCAAATTAAAAGCAGAAGGTGAGAATAATACTGGGGTTATATGAAGAACATCGTTTCAGTAACATATCAAGAGACTGATAAAGTGCATAAGAAAAGAAAGAGAAATAGGACCTTGGTCCTACATAGCGGAAACAAAAAAAAACTCACTTTGACACTAATGTAGAAAAAAGTTAGACCTAGAAGCTTGGATACCATTTGAATTTATCATTTTGCATCATTTTAAACTCTAAGTTTACCTGTAAGTCAAGAAGATCTGGCTCTTTTATAAGAACAGTTATGCAGAAAAGCACTGGCAGAGTCTGGCGGAGGAAAGAAATGGTAACGCAAAATGCAGGGTATTCAAACTTGCTAAAAAATCAAAGAAAAGGCATCATGGAGTCACTTTTATTAGCACTGAAATAATATTATGTTGAACCACATAAAATCACCAGTACTTGGACATTTTTTATCATTGAAGATGAGCAACTTCATCTGATTCAACCTAATGTATAAAGCCTGTTGGGAGACCGTCTCTTGTGGGCCTTTTTGTTTCCTATGCATCTTGCTGGCAATGCTAAGATGCAAGGAAGGTCCTGGTCACTCTTTTCCTGGCCCATTTCTCAGAGTTGTGTTAACAGCAAGGAAGCAATCATGAGTGATGTGGAAATGTCTCCTTCCAGGATAGACACCAGGCTGGCTTACTGCGTGCTATAAGAGCAGTGACACCCTTGAGCTCAGTGTTTCCCTCCTGTAACACAATTCACTGCTTTAGCAGGTACCACCTGGGCTCTTTGCATCACCTGCTGGGAACATGGCAGCCAGGGGAATCAGTGAGAACACACTTCTGCTCATGCTGAATACTGGGCTATGAGTAACGGTGCCCTTTGTCTCTGACTCAGGGGTCTCAGGCCTCCTGACTTGCGTGAAATAGCGGCAAAGCAGCTTCTTAGATTTAAAGTAAACTCAAATCTCAGACTCCCAAAAGCCACAACACAGAATACTCTCAAATTGTGTTAGTTGCATCAGTTGTGAAATTTTCCCAGACTATTGCCATTTAAGACCAGGTAGTTGAAAACATCCTTAAAAAAGATCAGTGTGGTCATTCACCACCTATCTTTGTCCTTAGATCCTTTCACAGGAAGTTTAAAAAAACATGTCATGGTCCTTAGTCTCCCATACCCTCTGTGCCATGTGAAGTCCCCCGAGAAAGTTATGATTGTGTCCTAGACTCTTGGAAGAATCCATGTGGGGGGTTTTATGTAAGCTAATCCCTTGCATTTCTGTCTATTCTCTTCAACTTTATTTGGCCGTGGGCTCAACCTTTAGACATGACTTAAGCTTTGTAAATCAGAACTCCTATAGCACTCAGAGGTCCAAGTTGTTAAGATACTGTCTTAGAAACTGAAACACAGTGTAGATTAAGGCTTATAACCTGAATCTCTAGGCACAGTCCTCTGCTTTCTTCTTCAAAATGACATTGGTGGCCACACTACTTTTCTCCCCTCCTAGGCTGACCGTTGATGGACCCCAACCATTTTCCCCTGACAATGCTATAGTTGTGGAGTTGGCATTTTTATGTAAATAGCTGTTCTCTGATTCATTAAGCCTCATTGCCTCTGACATTTCCCTTTCTGACCCTTATCAGCCACACTTGGGCAAAATGCAAAGGAATAAAAACGACAAAGAAAGGCAATAAAAGGGTTACAACCAAGAAGTGTATTGTGCCTGTGACCAACAAGGAAATTTGGAAATGGGTGACTGAACACCCAAGGATGCCCTGTCAGTCAGAGCTACAACATTTGTTCAAAGCCTGACAATTGCTTAGCAGCATTTCAAGTTGTCACATACAGATACACAGGAAATGACAGTAATAGATGCTACTTTAAGAGCACTTGCAGTTTAAAAGATAAGATAGATAATTAAATGCCTGTATACGTGTAAACATATAATTTGGCCCTTGCTTACCTCTCTAATTACTCATTTTTTCTCTTTGTAGCACCTGTCACAAGCTGCAATATTTAGCTTATTTACCCGTGTTCTTGATTATTATGGCCCCCTGAGCTGAGATTTGCCTGATATGCAACAGTGTGTTCATTCCAATTATTTATGGCCAGCACCCCAGGCTCACCCACTGGAGCAAAAATTCCAAGAGGATCAGGGACTATGTCCACCTCATTCACCATTGTAACCCCAGAGCTTACCAAAAGGTACATTCTCCAAGAAATTATTTGAACAAGTAAATAAGCAAATAAATAAAATCAGCAACAGGTATATAGAGAGATTATATAACTTATCTTCTGAATGCTACTACCAACTCAGTAACACAAAATTAAGTGCAAACCTGGTTCAAAGCCATGGCAAAATTTTCAAAGAATTTAGATAGGAAAAAAAAAAATCTCTAAACCCCAGGACAGCTTCCTTAAAACTACCCCCAGGTGCCTTTGTGAGCGCAGCCAAGATCAGCCGAACTGGTCCTAACTGACTGCTAGATTCACGAGTCATTGAACTTCAAAGTGGTTTGGTTTGCAGCATTATGGTAGCAATAACTAATATTAAACTCTTCAAAAGTAATAAAAAAATTAAGTATCAGCAAAACAAACATTACAATTCAAACATAATTTATCTTTATTGAAGTAGAAAGTATTTTTAGTTACATTATTTGTTTCCTTTATGACCACAGACAAATACCTTCTCTGCAACCACATCATGCCGTCGGGGCTGACCAGGCCTGGGTGGGATGGGCTCAGAAAAGACAGAGGATGGGCACTAGCAGGCTCAGCACCACAGTGGTAGATGTCACCTTCCCAGCGCTGTTTGAGTGCCCGTATTTGGCATACACGTCATCCAGGATGGAAAGCACAGCCTCCATGGTCTCCTCACAGGTGGCCTGAATCTGAGCTTCTGGCAGTTGAAATCCATGTGTACCATTGTCCCTCAGCTCAAACGTGTACGAGAAGGGGATCCCGATGTCCCGAGCCCAGTCTCTTGAAGACCCTGATAGGGCATCTACAAATGAAACCATGGAGGCAGAGTTATAAATTGTACAGTGAAAGCCCAGATTTCTGTAAGCCATTTCGGAAATAAAGATTCAATCCAGAAAAATAAACAACTCCTTCATGTTAGGGTCTTGTGGCTAGCTGTCTTCTCTCTCTCCTTGATATGAAGCCCCCCTGTAGGGCAGGGATGACCTCTTGTTTGGCTTTTCTGTCTCCCTCCACCACCCCCTACAGCACCTAAGATTATGCCTGACACATAGCAGAGGATTGGTTAAAGTTTCTCAGCTGAGTCAAAGACTGGACAACCTAATATTTTAAGACAAGAGTAAACTGACATATAAAGGAACAGAAACGAAATGACCATGAGGAAAAATATTATCTAGGTGGTCCTCTGGTGGGTGGAAGAAGTGGTGATAGGTGATGAGGAAAAGCAGTGCGCACTTCTTTCAACCAAATTATTTTTCTTTTCCTTTTTTAGATCTTTTCTCTAGGCCTCACCTGTTCTGCTTGCTTAGCCTGATGGGGTCTCTGGGAACTGAAACAACAGACCAGAGCTCACTGGAAAACGTCCTTCCCGTTAACCCCTATGCCTTCTCCCTGCCAGCTCTTTTTAACTGAAGCCAGAGGGAGTTCTGGTCTTAGCCAGAGTATTAATTTTTTCTTTGAGCTCACACCTTATCCCTAGAGAGCATAATTCTAGATTTCTACAGACTCCCTTTTATCTATGGTCATTTTGACTTGTAAAACTTCCTGTTGATCCCAGGAACTCTTTTCTCCCTCTCCCGCCTACGCCACTCCCCAAAGTTCAATGACTTCTTCGGTGCCTTGGATAATATTGAAGGGGTGAAAAAAAGATACTTACATAAAATATCTGCACTGGCGCCAACTCTATAATTGGTTCCATGCTTTGCTTTCAGTGCATTTGCTGCCTTCTGTCCAACTTGGACCTGGAGGTGGGAATCGCAGAGACAGATATCTGGTTTTAAAAATAAAACCAGCAATCCAGAGGGTTTGGCATTTTGTCCAAATCCATCTTAAGAGTTCCAGACCAGCTTTCTCACTTCCCGTTGGACATCTATACCTAGGAAGCCTGCTGGTACTTTAAGACTTGAAACACTCAAACCCAGCAAGTGGGGGATTTTCATATTTCTAGCTTATCATGTTTCTCCGAACACATGTAAAATCATCTGACTCTTCTTCTTTCAGATAGTTAGCAAGTTTTAGTTCCAGCGCCATCACCCTATTGCAGTCTCATTACCTCTGAAACGAACTATTGTCATCTTCTAAAGTGGTTGATTACAGCCCTGGTGTGTGTGTGGGAGGATGGAGCTTGGGATGCGGTATAGGGTTGATAGGGGAAGAATACAAATGGAAAGAATGTTAGCCCCTAAAGGGGCTAATTCTAAAACATTAGAATTCTTACAGCTATTCCACTTTTAGAGCAGTTTAGAACAGGGCTATATATAGTTATGTTTCCCCTATGTAGTGATTGCCAAGTTGTCTGTCACACAGCATAATATTTATCATGATTTCTACACATTTTGGGTTTTGTAAATATATAGAGATTAATTACCAGACTCGGTAGTTGTAAATAATACTGGAAATGGAAACCTCCTTGGAGAGTTGGCTAGACTGTGTCTTTGTGCGTCCTGTCAAAGCTCACCCATGAGAACCCAAAACAATTGCTAGATGCCTTCAGTTACACTGGGACAAGGCGGGGTCATTTTTACATTGTCTTTTTGTTGAAAATTCTTGAGATGAATGTTGATGCTAACTCTTCAGCACCTGAGTCTCTAAGACATACCGAATTAAAGGATCTTTCTCCATTCAGTTTGACAATTTCTGCATATAATACTCAAAGATTGCCTGTCATTCCCAACTTAGCTACCTTCCAGTAATGGTGACATCAGGGCCCCAGGTCTCTCCTGCCTTCTTGTCCCCTCTAGCCTGTGGCCAGAGGACTCTACCCAGATGGCCAATCAGCAGCATAAGACTCTAGCCTTTTGACCTTGCAAAATGGTCACATACTATCTGTTTTGCTGAACCAAGAAGGGAATAAAATTCCCTAGAAAAATACTGGAATATATGGGCCTCTTTCTTCTGCTAGTGGAAAATCTGTCTAATTAAAGATCTATAATGGCCTGTCTTTGGTGGTTCATTTGTGTTTGTCACAGATTCTGTTAAGTAGAAAGTAGATATCCATGACAAATATCACACACTGAAGAATAAGGAGGGTTCTGGGCTTGTGTACTGAAATCTCTGTTTCTGCAGACTTTTTAAATGAAGAAATGGAACTTTTGGGCTAAGAAATGAGGGGGAAATAGGACACAGTGGAACAAGCACCTAAATTGATAACAATTCCCAAAAGGTGTAAATACTCCCTGAGCCAGTGTGAGGTGGTCGTATGAGTGTAACTGCTGGAGCCTGAAGACATCAGTTTTGGCTCCGAAATGTAGTAAACTCAAGGCCTCAATTTCCACATCTCCAAAGACAGCTTGTTATATTGTCATGAGGGTCAGATGAGATAATGACTGTAAAATCCCTTTGTAAATTGTAAAGTCCAAGGCAAATGTTAGTTATCTCACATATCTTGCAAAATGATCACATGGTGCAAATGTCCAAAAACATTGCAAGAGAGATAGTGGGAGTATCGCTGCATATTTTTGACTGTTAGGGGAAAGGCTCCCTTCAGCAAAGCCCCATGGTGCTTTTTCTTTTCGTGCCCAGGCACGTGCTTTATGGCTCCTGTTCCAGGGGAAGTGGGATGGGATGTGCAAGAGAACCCAGGGGTCCCAAGGCCTCTGTGATCTTAAGAACAGAGTAAGCTTGGTCCCCATCCATCCCAGCACTTGTTGATAATGAAGAGTTTGTTTTAAAAAATAAAAGAAAGGTAAGCATAAATTAACAAGTGGTGGTCAAATGTGGAAAACTTGGAACCCTTGTGCACTGCTGGTAGAAATTAAAAAATGGTATAACTGCTATCAAAAAGCAGCGTGATGGTTCCTCAAAAAAAATTAAAAACAGAATGACCATATTATGCATTCACTTCTGCTTATATATTCAAAAGAGCTGAAGGTGGGATCTTGGGAGGCCTTGTACACCTATGTTCACAGCAGCATTTTTTGAAATAGCCAAAAGGTGGAAACAAATCAAATGCCCATTGATAGATAAACAGACAAAGGAAATGTGCTCTATACATGCAATGCAATATTATTTACCCTTAAAAAGGAAGGAAATTCTGACACATGGTACAGCATGAATGAACCTTGAGAATATTATGCTAAGTGAGATAAACCAGTCACAAAAATACAGAAATGATATGATTCCACTTACATGAGGTATCTAGTGTAGTCAAACTTATAGAAAAAGGAAGTACAATGGTGATTTCCAGGGGCAATAGGGACACGGATTTTTATTTAATGGGTATAGAGCTTCCAGTAAGCAAGATAAAAAAAAAAGTCCCAGAGATTAGTTCCATAATAATGTGAATATATTTAACTGTCTGCTTAAAAATTGTTAAGATGGTAAATTTTATGATATGTGTATTTTATGGCAATTAAAGGTAGAAAAAAATTATTTTTTAAAAAAGATACAAATTATAATTCTAAATTTATCCTCCCTTTGATTTGTGTCTGTTGTTCTCAGGTTCACACAAGGGCAGGGAGACTAATCCTTTTCAGCAGTTCCGCTCATGATGGGCAAGGTAAACACAGCTTCTGAGAAGGACCCGGATGAGACAAAGGTCACTTTCCTGGCCCTGGGCTTGGATTTCACTGGTATTTCCCCTTACAAATACTCCTAGCAAATACTAGAGGCAGGATTTAGAAGAAAATAAAGCATTGTGTTTAGCAGAGAAGAGAGCAGATATTATTTAGCCACGTTATTTTAGATATACCATATTCCACTAACAGCTGGCAAGTTCTTTAAAGCATGGTTCAAAAGCTATAATTGCTGATCGGAGCTTCAAGAGAATTTACAAAAATGAGAGCACGTTCCTGCAGATTATTAACATAATCATCTCATTTATATTATAGATGAATACCTAAGATGTCTCCCAACTTGACATTTTATGAAACAGGTAGTTAATTAATGTAGGTAAAGCAGCATTTAACCTGCAACCTTCCCAGCAGGTGGCTGGCAAGGTGTAAAAAGTGGGAGAAATACAAAAGAAGAACAGAGAGAACAAAAGCAGGGCTGGAGCCCAAACTCTAGGAAATGGAAGTCAGGGAAAGGAAAGCCGCGCTCCTACGGAGGCTCCTTTAAAGTCTCGGGTGCTCGAGTCTTACCAGTTCTTTATGGTTACTTGATTTATTTTTGGTGTAGCCATAGGGTGTGAGAATGAGCTGCCCATAAGAGTGCATGGTCAGGAAGCATAGAATGTCTTCTTTCTTGCTCTCTATAAGCCTGGAAACAGCTTGCGTCTCAGGTTCAGACACTGGGCCTGTTCCACAGAATGTTTCATCGCGGCAGTCTTTGGATGCACCAATACCTGGAATATACAGGAAACCACAGAGAAGGTGCCATGATCTCAGTTTAGAACTGACAGAGGGTAAGGAGTCATCCTCACTCAGGGCCATGGGGGTAGGGTCGCGGTTTGACCTCACTTGTGTAAGTTAGTTCTGGATACATGAGTCAACTTGGATTGTCATTCAAGGAGGAATTCAGAAAGGCAGGAGGGCTGACATTCGGGTTTAGGAATGAACTCCAATGCTTAAATGTCCCAGGAAGGAAGGTGTAAAACGGAATGGCATTTTCAGTCATCTTTAACTTGAACTTGTGGTGGACCATGAAACAAATAGTTGGGAGCCAGTTCTCAGGCTCCTAAGGTCGTACTCTGACATAGTCTCGTTGGCCTCAGTGTCTCTCTCACTGTCATACTGGCTTGAGTCTCATTAGAGCTATTTTGCGAGTATCTAAGTTGTCTGTCCTCCTCACCAACAATGATAAGGCCCATCAGTTGAGTACCTTGTGACATGCTGGGCACTGTGGTCAGCCCCTCCTAAGTGGCATCTCACTGAATCCCCACAACAACCTACTGATAAGAGGATACCATTATGGGCCCCCATTTTAAGTGAGAGAAAACTAAAACAGGGAAATGAAACAAATTTTTCCAAGCTCACATAGCCCATAAGTCTGAATTTTAACCCTTGCATCTGGTTTTTAACCAGGTTGCTCTTAACCATTCCTACTTCTTTATTTGCTTCCAATTCAGTTGGATGTGTTGAGGTTCAGAAACATGAAAATGCCTTGAGGAGAAGAAAATGTTTACCTTGTTTACCTTGGCCCTCCTGCTGTACAATAATCTGCAGGGATAATTCTCTGATTTTTCTTCTCTTCATGGTAATTCATATATTTTAAAATAAAGCAATGGATTTCAAAAACTTACGCTAGCTTAGGTCTCTCTCTCTTTTTTTTTAAGATTTTATATATTTATTTTTAGACAGGGGGGAAGGGAGAGAGAAAGAGAGGGTGAGAAACATCAATGTGTGGTTGCCTTTCACATGCTCCCCACTGGGAACCTGGACCATAACCCAGGCATATGTCCTGACTGGGAATTGAACTGGTGATCCTTTGGTTCACAGGTCGGCATTCAATCCACTGAGCCACGCCAGCCAGGGCTGGCTTAGGTCTTCTTTGCCCTAGTTTAGCCAACCTCACTTGAAGAGAGTCCTGCACTTGAGTGTTGCTGCTTTTTAATATAATCCCTTAGAGGCAACACACAGGGTAGGAACTCCAGCCAGCTGCACAAAATTAGATGTTTATTTTCAAAAGTTATATCTCTAGTAATTCACCTCTTTTCTGGCTTCTCTGCTCCATGTTTATTTTTCCTCATTAATTTATCTACCAAACTTGTACTTACTACACCAGGATGCATTGAAATTTCGATTGAGATCTGTCCCAAAACATGTGCCATTATTATGGGATGAACGGGATTTCCTCCAAAGCCGATCCTGTACGGAGGAACATAGGGGTGTTGCCATTCTAAAGTCTCATAAATCACAATGTTAGGAGTGATGGGTCATCCTCAAATATAAAAAGTTGTTGCTAGGATTGTCTGGAAGAACTTGACTTTAACATGATGAAGGTTGTGCATGTACTTTTTAGTCTTGCAGACAAGCCATCAACCCCCAATAACAGGAACATTGTAAATCTTCATATTGGAGGGAGTAGTTTGGCTTTTTTTCTCATTAGCAGGTTAGCACTGCCTGGTGGATGTGATCAGGGAAAGCTTCAGAGAATCATTTTTTAGGTCCAAGTAATACAGGATGAAAGAGAAATAGCTTAGCTGATGGAACAAGGCAGTTCTGGATGTATCAGGGATGGTCTCTGCACTGCTCTGGACGCAGCAGACTGATGCATGGAGAGGAGGGTCAAGACAGGTTTCACCAGACAAGGTCAGAGGGAGGGACTCATTCACACACTGAGCGAAAGGCTATTGTTGGAGATAGGGGTCCCATGAAGGGCCTTGGGTGAGGGGGAGTGCTGGGAGAGGAGGAGGAACAAATACTCTCTAGAAACATGGGCTCTTATTCATGGAGTAAAATACCTTAGAAACATTTAAAAAAGGAATGAAAAATTAAAATGAAAAGCTTTAGGAGATGTTTGCTCCCTATGTGAATGATCACAATGAATAACGAAGGCTGGGCTTGTATGTATCCAGCATTTGGGTCCCTTGTGCTTCTGGAGGTGGACACAGGGTGCTGTAGGCATTTTATACCCATATAATCCTGAGCAGGTGGCAGGCAACCCCCAAACTTTAAGACGGAGTTGGAGAAAACTGAAGTCTGGTTGGAAATCTGGGAATATGTCAAAAACAAAATAAAACAAAAATGTGCTGGACTCCAACTCTAAAAAGGCCTCTACAGTACTGAACTTAGATTGTTGGCTTAAATATGTTAGGTTGAACTTTATCCCAAACAGGATTTCTTTCTTTACATGACCACAAAACAGTTTATAGCTGCAGTGACTGAGGTCAGAAAAAATGAACCAGAGTCAAAGATCTCGTTTATGAAGTCATTCCAGAACTAAGCTCGGTATACTCACAGTTTTCCAAGAATAGACATAACCATCTATGTTAAGAACTGGAAGCACATAGAAGTCCAGGTTCTTAAGGAGTCTTTTTATCCTTGAGTTGTCTTGATAGTTTTGCAGAACCTGGAAATTTAAGAGAGAAACACTTGGAATCATCCCGGGAAGAGGTCTTTTCCTCTCCTTAATTTTTAAATGATTTCAGTTTCATCCTAAGAGATGACCACAACCTGTAGCCTCCACTCTCCGACCCACCTCAGGCACCTCTTGCCTAGGGTGGTGGTTCTCAAGCTCCAGGATGCCTCACAATGTCCTGGAGGACTTGTCGCCATATAGATTTCCTGGATCCATTCCCCCAGCGACTCCCCCACCCCTAATTTACTAGGTCTGAGATGGTGAGGTGGAGCCTGACAACTGGCATTTCTAACAAGAGCCCAGTTGTGTTGATGCTTCTAGGAACCACTTGAGAACTACTCTTTGTGGGTTAAATTGTTTATGTTTGGGTTTCTGAAAAGACTGACACACAGAAATATTTTGCTTTTAAAGGTTCTCTATTTCTTCAAGGGAAGGGGGTTGGTAATTTGCAAAAATGTGTTGTGCTCGGCATTTCCCATATGGTAATCTCTTAATCCACACAACAGCACCCTAAAGTAGTCATTTTCTACTCCTTTTGCAAGTGAAAAACAAGGGCTTCCAGTGTTAGAAAATTTGCTCAAGACTATTTGAAAGAGGCGGAGCCAGGATTCACTCATCTCTGACCTCTGAGATGTATTTTCTTTTACATTGTGATATGTTTGTCTTCCGCTAAAAATAATTTTGAAAGCACAGGGAAAAGATCAGAATACCTCACTGTTCAGTGAAGATACTTATTAATTCCAATTCCCTTGGGGAGAAGGAGTAGCTCAGTAGAGAGTTGCCATGCCAACATGTGAATGAAGCAGGCTTTCTACGCAGCCAAGACATGACAGGTGTTTTGTGGTTAACCATTACGAGAAAGCCGAAGACACTTACTTCTTTCACAAACCACTGGCAAAACGCAGGGGCAATCCATTCCCTGGCATGAATGCCACAGTCCATCCAAATGATCTTCTTGGCATTGTGGGATGGTTGGCTGACCTGGAGGGAACATCCGTGCTCTGTTACCAAACAAGCACTTATTGCTGTACGCCACTGTGCAAAGTTATCAGGTTTTTTATTCCCCTAGGGGTCCTTTCCTTACACCAGCGGGTGGTTTTCATGCATGAGGCAAAGATGCTGGCAGAGATACACACCAGTATGACCCTTCCTTGGCCACTCTTGCTCTGCTGTGAGTGACCTTGGCTGTTGTGCCTCAGACCAGAGGCTGACCCCCCATGCCCTGACCTAAGGCCATGTAGGGAAGCTGGATGTTGGGTTATCTCCATGGCTACACTATTATCTGGCTGTGTCACCTTGTACAAGGTATTTCACTTCTCTGGGTCATGGTTTCCTTAACCATGCAATGAAAGAACTGAAGAATGAATGGGCTCCGGTGGATGCATGAGTGGGAGATTTCCCCTGACACAGTCTGCCTACTCTCATCTCTGTGTGAGCAACGGAGGCACTCAGACCTCACAGGGCCAGCCTCTCAGCCAGAGAGTCTAAGGTCCTGTCCAGCTCCATCATTCACGATTCTAAGCTCCTTGGGTTCAGAAGGGATGAAGGAGCCCAGTGTGGAGACAACAAAGGTATAAACTCTTCTATTTCTGGGCCTTTCTGCTTTTCAGTCCTGCCCCCATGGTCCCACCCAACTATTACAAATTCTCTTTACTCTAGAACTTGATCTCTCCCAGATGATTAATGTGTAAACCTTCACAAGTTTTGAATTTTAAAAGCCCATTTTGGGATGGAAAAGGCAGCTCTGTGTGTGGGTTTTTTGTTTGTTTTGTTTTATTTTTGCATTACCTCTTTTAACCTTGTCTACATTCCTACTAGAGCCCCTGAATAGCATACATCTTGGGTGGGAGAGACCCCTCTTCCCTAGAAAGGCAGTTCTCAACCTTCTCACTCACCTTCAAATAATACATGGGCCGCACCTCATAGGTCATTCCTAGAAACTGCTGTGTCACCACATCTGCATACTTTTCACTTATCAGGCCCATCCACTGATAGATCTGAAATAGCCACAGAGGACCGGAGGACCGCAGTTATCAATCAGAAGATTGTTTGCTTACCTCTAATTAAGATAACTGCTTCCTTCATTAAGATAATGAACCCTGTACTCTGCTCTACATTACAACAGATGTGTGCTAAACAAGCTAGAACACAGAACTAATGAATTATTATCCACCCTCTCCCGTTTTCTCTAAAGATCTACACTGCCATAAGTCTTAGGATACCTTGTCTATCTTCACAAAGAAGTTACTGAGAATTAACAATTTCCACTGATAATACTTTACAAACATTATACAACAACACATCCTTCAAATGGCCACCAGACTTAGCTTCCATGTGACACCCAATCATGCCAGAAATTTAAGGTCAGACATATTTTGTAGGATCTTCGTCCATCTTTAGGAATCTTAATATTTTTTGCTAATGTCCATGGTTCCAAGTTCAGAGAAGAACTGGGTGAGCCCTTCATAGGATATGCCAAAGGAAGTTTCTAAATCAAACTCAAGTCAATCATTTTGATGAAACTGGGCAGACCCGAATAGACATTGATTTAATTACAAGTCTTATACCATGCTTAGCAAAGAAGGACCTTACATTTTTGCCTGTAAGTCAATAACTTGGGGTTCTATAAGAGTGATTGGAATAAGGGAACTCACAAACATTAAGACATTAAACAATCATCAGGATATGATAGGATACCTTCCATACTTAAAAATTTTCTTGTACCATCTGAAAAAACATTCTGGAAAATATTAACATAGTCTCAAATATTGAGAATTAGTGGTAAAGCCTGTATGGAGGGTAATTTGTATATTTATATTATATAAAAAATTTAGATACGTACACCCTTTAATCCAGCAATACTATTTTTAAAAATGTTTACTTCCAATAGTTTTGCATAATGTCACACATACACCCACTCACACATACTTATTTGCATATATAGTACTTAATTTAATTTTTTACTGCAATTAGTTCTGAAAATCACCAAATTTATCTTAGTAGCAATACAAATATTTCTCTGAAAAAAGGTTTTTTTTCTCTTAAGAACTGCTGAGGCTGTCTCTTGAATGCATCCTACAAGAAATATCACATTTTCAGTTAAATATGATTCAGTCAGAAGGCTTCTCTACCCCACATCACACACCCATGTACACATGGGCTGCACCCTGTTTAAACTGGCTAAGAACTTGATAAACAAGAGTAAAGGTTAATTTTGGTCCATGTTCACACTAGCAAAACCGGTTAGGGCGTTCTTTTCTTCTTTTTTCTTTTTGTTGTTGATTTACCTTTTTTCATTTTAAAGCACCAGCATTTGTATCTCCAATGATGCTGGTTGGGGGTAGGGAGGGTAACACTTGGGAATTCTTGAGCTCAATGCCCAGGCAAATCTCCACCTCCTATTTTGAGCCTCTCTAAGTCAATGGATAGTAACAGTGAACCATCCCCACACAGTCTAAAGTAAGTTGTGCCCATCACCAACCCCCACCGTGTATTCTTGCTCACCTCCTCCATGGGGTGGTATTTGTCATAAGAATAGGTCTGCAGGCTCTTCCCTGGAGTGACTGTTTGGTCCACAACCTCTTTTCTCTGTTGTGCTAGTGACCTGGAAAGGGCAGAAAGTCAGATAAAAAGGGAAGAAACTGGGATGTCATGAGGGTTGGAAGGTGGATATAAAAAGCAGTAGAAAGCAGTGTGCACAACATCTGGAGGATAAGAGCCATTTGTCCTTAAGGTAAATACTATCGTCCCAGGTTATTCTTTTTTTCTGAAGATTTCGTTACACAGGCTAAACTACACTTTTATTATAACCCAGAAAATAGGCATAAGACATTTATTAGTCCGTGTTTTAAAATATTGTATCTCTGATTTGGGCTACAAAGAGCAAAGTGAGTATTTACTTTATAAGGCCACTAGAAAATGATTTTAGTGCTTTTTTGGAATGGGACAGGAGAGGGAATGAAGCCAATGAGAAGGATGTCTTTTCCACACTCCTTTCTTCCTCATTCCTCACACTGGTTGTCCTGCCTGTCACATCCTGCCGGGAAATGAGATCACTGGAGATGCTTTCACAACAGGGTTGGGACCAGCGGTGGCCACTGTCAGAGCAGCCCTGTTTCCTCCTTCATATATTTCAGCAAATGTATGGGCCTTTCTTTATCACAGTTATCTTCTCAGTGGTAGGAAAAGAATACACAAAAAAACGGGCCTGGGTGTCTGCAAAACATGTGAGTTTGGTGTCTCCTAAACCTGCGTTGAATAACTGGGTCTACGTAATATGCAAAAAATGAACTGTGTGGAATTTAAATGAAAATCGCTGATATTAAAAGTGCTTATCACTTCCACATACAATTAAACACAACACCTAACCCACACTCATCCAAATACTCAGCTCAGGTAAAGTTTAAACTATGCACTGAGAGAAGGCAGCTCCCTGTTTCTATGCAATTTCTTGGGTGATGTGTAATACAGGTAGAGAAGGAAGGAAAAAGCACCTCATTCCCCAAACTATTACTAGTCTCATCTCACCGATCAAATGAAGAAATTATTGTGCTTTGGGTATTCTCTTTGAATAAGAATTCATAAAATGTCTAACATAGAAAATGATCCTTTAGAGTACATTATTAATAAATACTGAAAATCAAACGTTGATGAAATTTTCATGTATGCAGAAGCAAAAAAAAAGCCCTAATGAATATTGAGGCAAATTTTGTGTTTTACATACTTAGTAAGAAATGGTTTCATAAATATTTCATGACAGCAAAATATTTTCAAACATTATTTTCCCCCTGCTTTCAAAATTAACGTAAGCTTATACTGGAAAATTTAGAAAGTACAGAGAGGAGAAAAATAGGAAAGAGAAAAAAAATCTCCAATTACCCCACCTCCCTGAGTTAACCACTTTTGGTATTTTGGCCTATTTCCTATGCATATTTTTTTAAACAGTACAGATTATGTCTATATTTAATTTTGTATTCACTCCTTCATATTCTGAATTCTACCAGAGACATTTCCTCAAACCCATAAAAACTCTTTATAAACATTATATTTAATGACTGACTAATATTTAATTATAAGTATATATTACATAGTATCATTTATTTAAATATTATCCTCTGCACTGGATAGTAAAGCTATTTTCTTTTTTGGGTTTTTTTTTTCCTGCTATTTTAAGTAATTCTGGACTTAATGACTTTTTGCGTAAATCTTTGTGCTCATTTCTGATTATTTCCTTGAGCTACATTCCAGGAAGAAGAATTAGTAGGTCAAAGAGAATGAACATTTTCAAGGCATTTGATTCATTCTGCTAAGTCCCAAATGATCCTACAGACTTATACATTTATTGGGAGTTTGTGATATAGATAAGAATACACCTCAAGAGAAAGATTACAACCTTGTGATCTCTCTTAATTGCTGACTTTCTACACTATCATTGTAGAAAAGTGACATCACTTAAAGTGAATAAATAGTATAAAAATAGCAGCTAATTTATGTTTTGAGTTCGTAAGAGCCATGTAAAAATGGACATTATTTTATATCACTAAATAGTAATGAAATAAAAACAGCCAGTTAAGATCAAGGCTAGCAGGTTTGAAAGGTTTTCCTCAAGCGCAGTCACAGGGGGTTGTCCAACGGGAGCTGTCTCCTTGGAGCCCCACGGTCTGAGTGGGATCTTTCCTTGCTTCAACCTGCATGTGGCGATCATTATTTTCAACAAAAGTTTTAATGCATCTTCACTGTAGAACATTTGCAAAATGAAGAATCATTGAGGGAAAGAAAAAATCACCAATAAAGATAGCAATCACTGTTTTGGTACATAGTTTTTCTTATACTTTTCTAAGTATTTCATTACATTTTGTATTCTGCATCTTTCCTTTTGCATGAAACATGCATTTTCCCATGCTATTAAAATTTTATCATAGGGGCAAGTCAAGGAACATGTATAGAGGACCCATGAGCGTGGACCATGGAGTGGGGATTGACTGTGACAAGGGGGGCAGGGGACAGCAATGGGGAAATGTGTGGGACAAATGTAATTGAACAACAATTTAAAAATGCAAAATAAATAAATAAATAAAATTGCAATTCGGTAAAAAATATTATCATAGTCATTATTTTAAAGAATAAACAATATCTGTTAATATATGTCAATATTTATATAACCTAATATGGTACATTTAGATTGTTTCCAAACATCATAATATTTATATTATAAATGAGGCTGCATCTCAGTGCACAGATTCTTTCCATACTTTTGTTTATTTTCTTGGTCTGCATTTCCAGAAGCAGGAATACTAGGTCAAAAAATGTATACGTTTTCAAGCTCTTGATATTTTTAAACAGGATGATTTTATTTTCAATCAAAGCCTTATGAGAACTCTGAGAGTCTTTGTCTCTAACTTAGAAATGAATAATTTTAGAAGGGAAGATACATGTAGTATTTATATGAAACCAAGTAAACTAACGGGGAAAATAAGAAGGCAAAGATCCAACAGGTTTAGACACCACAAAAAATCCTGGACTCTCTTTGTATATCTGAAATCAGACTGTCTATGAAGCTAAGGGACATGTCGAGGTCACACAGATGGTCTGGGCGAAAAATCTTGTTCTGTGAGAGCAAGTTTATTGCAAGATTCTTTTAACCATGAAGGAAAAAAGAAAATGCTTTGTAACTACACACGCTTCATGAGATGTATCAAATGAGCAAAATAGTTATGTATGAAGAAGGGAAACAATACTTTATATGGTAACTACACTACACGCACACAGAGGCACACATTCGGAGTTTAAAATGTACTACATATTTACAGAAGTAATGACTCATGAATAAGGGAAGAATGCAAAAACGGGCAAATAACATGAATGCTCAATTTATAAACTAATAAAATGAGTAATAAACAAGACAAAATATTTAACCTTATTAGAAATCAACAAAATGCAAAGTAAGTCATCTGTTGGTGTTTTTCACTTACCAAATTGGCAAACACTTTAAAAATACTTTTATACACTGTGTTGGAAGTATAGACAGATGCACCTTTTCTAGAGGGTAATTTGGCAATGTGCAGAAAGATTCTTAAAATTTTTCCGCTCCTCACCCAGTAATTAAAATTTTCATCACTTATATTAAGAAAAGAATCAAAACTTTGCAAAATATATTGCTGTAGCTGGATGCTTATCATGGTATTATTTGTGAAAATGACAAAGTACAAATCAAATAAATGTCTCATAGAGTATCAATGATGGAATACTATTAGCAGTTGCAGTGTGTTGTAAATGAATTATAAATGTCATAGCAAAAGTTTTATCTTACAATTTAACTGAAAAATTTTGACAAGAGTACTATATACATAATTAGCTGGCTAGCTAGCTATTTAGAAATAATAACAGTGATGATCTCTTTGTGATATTATTTGGTATTTTTAGGTACTTCAAGCATTTTTTCTCAATAATTAGAATAATGTGATTTACTAATAAGAAATTAAGTAAATGAAGGACATAAAATTTTTATCATAATTTCTTTTTGCAATTACAAAACATGACATTTCCATTGGTGTTTATTATAAACATTGTGGTAGAACATGTTTATTAGATATTTATTAATCTATTCAAAGATTGAGTAATGTTTAATGATAAAAGTCCAATGATCATTATTCTCATCTTACGGTGGTGTGTAGGAATAAGAAGAGGGAAAAATCCCCCTGTATTTATCTTAGAAAAATGTTTTCCATTTGGACACAGCCTAAGTCATAACAGTCAACCCTTCTTCCCATTTCACACTCACCTATCATATCCCAGCCCCTCAGGGACCAGCATCCCCAAGAGGTAAAGGGTCCCAAGCAGAGGCTTCATTCTTCTGCAGACAGAGCTAGAAAGTCCTGAGCCTGTCCTGCAGGCCAATGGATGAAGTGTCTCTGAGAACAAATCCAGGGGTTGGCTCCCACAATAAAGATAAGATAAGTCAGTCAGTGGATGTCTCAGCAGAAACGTATGTGAGCAGTGGCTTCATTAACTCCATCATGTCCTCAAACAGCTTTTTTTTTTTTTAATAGTGGAAGATATTACCATTTGGTTTTTCATTTCTCCTATAAAACTGAATACACAAGCCCGTGGCTCCAGCAGAAAAAAACTTCTTCCCTTTGTCCCGGAATCCACATCACCTGCACTCAGGAGCTGACCACTCCCCCTGTTCACTCCACAAGGTTGCTGGGCATCGTAGGGGGTGTGTCTTCTGCTCTGGTCATGGTGGGCATGATTATTATTCAGGGTCCCAATTCCCCTCTGGAATCTAAGGCTTTATTTGGCAGTCAAAGGCCTTCTCTTGTTCTGAGAGACCACATCACCAGCTTCTTAAAGAAAACCAGATTTCTCCCAATAGGCACAGTGAAAACATTTAAAATCCTTTCTCGAGTGGATTTTCCCACACACTCTTCTCATATAAAGGACTCTATCAGACAACAAACCCACTATATTTTCAGACAAACCCAGGGTCTCCCTGAATCTCAAATAGCGACTAGCAAAAAGAAAGGTTCAGAGTAAGAGTAACTGACCTAAAAGTTTAACCGACCAAGGCAAAAGTTAGTGCAGAGAAGCCAAGGATTTACACAGAGTCCTTGGCATTTGATGGTTCAGCCTAAATTCTTTGACCTATAATCATTCATTCACCTATTCACTCATCCTCCAAAAATGCAATGGGTACTCACTGTATACCAGGCACTAGTATGAAGGTGAACACATACAAAGATGAATGAGGCAGACAGAACCTCTGCCGTAATGAAACTCACAGTAGAGTCGAGAGAACAACCATACAATCACATAATATAATTTGAAGTAGAAGGAATCAGAATAAGGTGATGGGGGTGTTTGTGGGCCAAGAGCATACTGAGATGGAGAGACCTCTCCTCATTATAAAGATTTTTCAGTTAAGTTCTAAATGATGTAATCGATGCAAAGGGTTGTAGAAAAAGTATTCTAGGTAAAGGGGGGAGCATATGTAGGAATCCTAGGCAAGAAATGAGCTTAATGTGGTCGAGGAATGGGAAGAAAGCCAGTGTTTGAGGGAAGTGGGAGCAAGAGAGAGTGATGAAAGATGAGCCCAGGGAGAGAGACAAGGACTAGATCTTGTACAAACCATGGGCCACAGTATGGACTTCGAATTTTATTCTAGGAAATCATTGAAAAGGTTTTGGTTTTATATTTTAAAATATTGTGTTGACTGTTACATAGAGAGAAGACAAGAGAAGGACAAGAATGGAAACAGAAAGACTAGCTGGGAAGATACAACAGCATTCCAGGGGAGAGGTGGTGGAGGTTCAGGCTAGCAAGTCATGGTGAAATGATGAGACCTGGAAACACTGCAAATTTATTTTAGAAGCAGATGCAATGAGTTTGCTTATGGAATAAATATGAAGTATGAGGAAACTAGGAAACTTGAGAACAACCCCTAGATTTGGGGGCCAAGAAATTGAGTGAATTGTGGTGAAATTCACAGTGACATGGGGAAAATTGAGGGATAAGTAGATATGAAGGGATGAAAAGTCAAGAATTCTCTCAAGCTCTGATAAGCTTGAGATGGTTATTAGACACCCAGAGGACTCTCAAGTGGGCAGCAATGACAGTAGGCCGGCACTCAGAGGAGGTGGGAGCGAGTGCGGCTTCAGCAGGTAAGAGTTGGTATTGGAAGCCACAAGTGGCTCATCTAGGGTGTGAGCTCATCTAGAAGGAAAGAACGAATACCGATCCTGGAGTTGTTCTAACATTTAGGGGTCTTGGTAGAAGAGAGGGACAAGCCATGGAAACTGAGAAAGAACAGCCGGTGAGGCAGGTGGAGATATGGGAGACTGTTGAGTCCCAGAAGCCAAGTGAGAAAAGCATTTTAAGAAAGTGAGAGTTACTACTGGGACCAAATGATGTGAAATCAAGTGAGATGACTGAGAACTAGCCATCTCGCCCAACAACAACACAGAGGCTCCTGGAGACTTTGAAAAGAGCAATTGAAGCCCACATGCATATGGCATGTGACATGTGGCGGGGACCAAAGCCTAACTGGAGTTGGTTAATGAAGGAAAGGAAAGTGAGAGAGTGGAGGCAGTGAGGATAGGAGACTACATCGGCATTAAGTTAATGACACTTTAAAGGGAACTGCATTGCTATGATCTTCCATCATCTCCTTGGGATACCGTCAATTTGGAAATCTTGAATTTGAATTATGATGATGTTCAGAACAGGGTTAAGCTACAACACCCATGACACTCTTCCCTTCACCCAAGTTTAGGGACAGGGCAGCCACCTTGGTATTTCTCACTCTGAAGCAAGGCTTTAATGGAGCTGAGGGCTCCACGGAAGGAGAGTGGAAAACAGGAGTTTTTCTTTTCATTCTCCTTTTAATTGAAATGGGACCAAGATGGACTCAGTGCAGAGGGGTGTATGGGTAGTTTAAATAAAAAGTGAGGTTTGAATAGGCTCCCCCCCCCCACACAAATATGTAATCCCATCAGCAATTCTGACGAGAAAGAACATAAATAAAAATAAGAAATATGTGAAAATGCACCATCAAATAATACAAATTGTTAGTACAAAGCTGCAAACATTTTTTAAAATATGCTGTGAGGATATTTGGCATTCCTACAGAGGATTTTTCTAACAGCCACTGATAATTGGATATTCCTCAATCTCCATGTCCAATTTTACTATAATATGTGGTCTCCTGCCAGCTCACTGTCCAAAGATTATCTTTCTGCAAACTTACAGAATTGCAAGCAGTAACCTAGGGAACTTGGGACCAATGAACTGGAACCATGAGCTCTTCACTAACAAGGGTGAATTATTATCACATCTTTCCTGGTGATTAGATTATTTCTTATCGTTGTGTTTTATAGCTTTCTAGTTAGTCATCTCAACACAATTTACACACAATAATAGTGTTTTTTATTATTGTTGTTTTATAGTTTCTATAGCAGTAAAATTTATTCTCAACTCTATTATTATAATATTCGACTACTAATGGAATTCTTGTTTTTATTTGATTGTGTTTTAAAGCCATAACAATAAAATTTACTCCCCAAAATATTACTGCAAGTTTTATGTTCTCTAAACTACTTGAGAGAATGCTTGCAAACACATGTGGTTCTTTAAGCCACATGGGAGAAGGCTTGCCAAAATGTAAATATTGTTCTAGGAAAAAGAAAGGGGAATTGGTTCCTATTAAGGTGAGAGCCATGTTTTTTGATAGAGTAGGTAATAGGATGAAAGGAATAAAAGGGCCTTAGAGACTGCTGATTTAGAGGAAGATTAAATTCTAATTGGCAGGAATATTTGTTTGAAAAATCAACCTCTTTTAATTACCTGCCAAGCCCTAGACAATTCCACCATCTTTATCCTCCAAAATAATGTGTTCTCAAAATGATGCCCATAATTTCTCATGGCCAGTTGCCATAGTAGGAGAGCAGCTGCTATGAAATATTACCAAGGGCCAGGGTCATTTTGAAACTAAACAGTTTCAGGGACCTAAGAGTTAGAAGGCACACAGCCAAGCCAGCTCACCACCTCTGCTACTCCTTAGCTATTCTCATTGACCCTGAACCCAAGGACATGGCAGTAAACTTCATCACTTGCCATGTACCTTTTATACCTGGAACACCGAGTCAAAGAGCTGGGACATGAATTACAGTCCTTCTAGGGAAGCAAAGTACCAATAGGACTCAAGAAAGAGGTGTGTCAGACTGACAGAAATTAGGGTGTGGTGAAGAACTTGGTCTCAGATGTAAAACAGATTGACCTTTGATCACAAGCAGGGATGGAAGCAGTCTGGGCGGAGAGGCAGGCTGACTGTCACTCAGAGGTTACAGCTTTGCAGCAGAACAGTCAAAATCTTGCGTTGGTTTCTGAGGCAGCACCGAGGATAGGTTCTCGTTCTGACAGAAGCTACAGAGATTGCTGCTACTATCTACGGCAACAAATGAGTGGCGCTCTGGACGCATGAATGGATGCATGAATCTCTGGCCCCTTCCTGTCAGATGGCACAAGCCCATTGGCCAGAACTAACCTCTCACATACACAGGCAGGCACTTAGCTCTCCGAGGCCATCTGCTCCCTTCACTGAGCTGTGGCAGCTGGGGCAGTGCCCCCACTGAGATCTCCGTTCAAGAAAGAAACTGCTGACATTCTTTTTGTGGCTGTTGGTGCCTTCAGAATCTGATTCAATATTCGACAAGAGTAGGGGCTACCTAGACGCCGTCTAATGACTGAGGACAGACTGGGGTGAGCACAGCGCTCACCGTCGTACCGAGGCAGGATTCTTGAGCAACCTTCTTGGGCCTGTCCCACAGCCTGACATTCTTCCTACCCGATCCATCTTCCCCCCTCTCTCTTTTACAGGCGTCAAGCCCCGTATCAAGGTCTGAAGGTTCCCTTTGCCTCCTCCAACTTCTCCCTTCCATCTTCCACAAGGACTGCCCCCCATAAATCTCTTCCACTTCTAAAGCCTTCGAGGTATCTGTTACTTAGATGACCCAGCCAACACACCAACCAGATTGCAGGACCAATGGAAAATAAGTAAATAGGGTGAACATGGTTCGCCTTGAGTCATACAGATCTTTCTGGACTTCGTGGATAATTAGATGCAAAAAACAAAATGGAAATTTGGAAGAACAGGAGTAATCCTACATGGCCAGGCCTTATCAGGTTCCAAAACACAGCCAGCAAACTGTAGAAAATCACACACTAGCCAAATAGCACACCATACTAGTTGCCCTTAAAAAAAATAAAAAGGGTCTTCTTGCTTCTAGCTCACTGCTTGTTAGTACCCAATGTGTTCACGGTACTCTATGTCGGGGTCCACAACTTTTGGTGGAGGTGATAAACTTTGCTCTTTGTTTTTTGTTTTGTTCTGTGCTGAAGTATCTTCTATTTACAATAGAGCATCAAGGAAAAAAGAGGAACAGGGAAGAATTACGTGCTCTCTAGTGCCAGGAGTGCAGGCGGGAGGGTAGGGACGCTGAAGAGGCACCAGAAAGGAGCTCGGATTTCCTCCAGAAACCCCAGCAACCTGCCTGCAGCGGGGAGACAGGCAGAGAACCAAGATGTGGGAAGAGAATTAACTTGGGAATTAGCCCTTTGGATACTTCTCCATCTCTTTCCCAGTTGGATAATATCTAGCTTTCAAAAAGGACACTTCTGATTCATCACCATGGAAAACGATAAAGAGGATTATCATTCTGAGGCTCTGCTTCTATCGATCTCTCAAAGATATTTCAAAGGAAGGTAAAAGATAAGGGAACCTAAAGTGTCTGTCAGCAGATGAATGGATAAGGAAGATATGTAGATACATACTATTGAGCCACGACAAAGAAGGAAATCTGCCACTTGTCACAACATGGGTGCACCTTGAGGGCATTATGCTAAATGAAATAAGTCAGAGAGAAAAAGACAAATACTGCATGATCTCACTTATTTGTGGAATCTATAAAAGCCAAACCCAAAGAAACAGAGTAGAATGGCAATTACCAGGGGGTGGCGATGGGGAGAGGTTGAGGAGGTATTGGTCAAAAGAAATAAACTTCCAATTAAAAGACAAATAAGTACTGGGGATCTGACATACACCGTGGTGATTATAGTCAATAATATTGTGTTTTATACTTTAAAGTTGCTTAGAGAGTAGATCTTGAATGTTTTCACAAAAAGGAAATGGCAATTATGTGATGTGATAGAGGCACCATGGTGATAACCACTTACAATAAACACGTGTATCAAATCAACACATCATTAACCATGAACCTACACAATGGTACATGTCAGATATGGCTGGGTAAAACTGGAAAAATATATAAAGGAAAGAAAACACAGTTAGAATGGGCTTTCTTCTCTGGATTTTGCCCCAGCTTTCTGGCCTCACACCTTCTCATTTCTGAGCACTCTATTTAGCAGGATCGCTGTAGGTTATTACACTCATTGTCAGAACCTTGGTGCAATGTTAGACGGGCCAAGCGCAGAGCACTGGGTTAGAAGCAGAAGCCTTAACTTCTAATTCTGGTTCCACCGTGTACCAGCCACGTGATTTTGGGCAAACCTCACCTGTCCTTTTTCAAAAACAATTATACCTGTCTGGCCTCCCACTCAGGCTTCTGGGGCATGTTAAATCAAATAATGTATGTGAAATCCCTCTAAAGAGTGTAAAAAGCATTGAAAATCTATGGTATAATTATCATTGACACTAATAACAAGGATCTGTAACTAGATTATAGTTCTCCACAGGATTATTCCTGTATGATAACCACACTATACAGAAGAGAAAAACCAGATTCTCTAAACAGAAAAATGCAGAACTGTTTTCACTTTTACCATGAAAAAGAATTTTTTAAGATTTTATTTTATTTATTTTTAGAGAGAAGGAAAGGAAGGCAGAAAGAGAGGGAGAGAAACATCAATGTGTGGTTGCCTCTCATGTGTCCCCCTCTGGGGACCTGGTCTGCAACCCAGGCATGTGCCCTGGCTGGTGATTGGACCAGCGACCCTTTGGTTCACAGGCTGGCACTCAACCCACTGAGCCACACCATCTGGAGCCATGAAACTTTTAAGTGTAAAGTTCACGAGAGGATTTACCTACAGGTGGAGCTGTGGGGGAGGGGTTCTCTGCTCTATATATACTAGAAAAACAGATTTTTGAAATGTAGCGTCTGTTCAAAATGAACTACATCTTAGCTACTAAAATCAACTGTGTATAATCTATATAATGATACCTTTCTGTTTATAAAATAAGAACATTTTCCAGCATAGCTGACTTCTTAATTTAAAAGAAAAACCTAATTTAATGTAATTCCTATATTCTTATTCCTGTGAATTTCCCCATACCTCTAAAATAATTTCTACTTTATTTCATAAATTGAGATTAGCTTTATACACAGAAAAGTAGTTGTTACTAAAATTATTATAAGGGATAATGCACTCAAATACCTCCAACAATTTCAATTCCACACTATGACCACACTAAGACCACCAAATTTCATAAGATTGCTATTTATTATTTCTATGCATGGAAATAATGCTGTCAGAGAAGGGTGGCTGTTCCTTGCCCTAACTTCCCTACGTCCTTCTTGCTTCTATTAGCATTTCCTTAACTTCCTAGAAGGATGTCACATTACTCTGATGGAAAGTCTTTTAAAAATGTAAAGCAAATTATAAAGCTATAAAGAAAGTGTATAGAGCTATTACTATGTTCCAGACACTGCTTTAATGCACAGACAACTTTTAGATAATAGGATCGATTATTGACCCCAATTACAGACAAGGAAACTGAGTCACAGAGGTTTCCATTGACGATACTAAACCCTAAAATCAAAAATCAAAATGTGGGTTGGGCACCGGCATTGTCAGCCTGGCACGGACACCCTCAGACAGGTGGGGTCTCAGGTCCCACCCAGGCTCCCCATTTTAACAAGACCCCCAGGGCAGTCAAATCTTGTTAGGTTTGTATTTATTTGTTTCTTGTAAGTCCTATTCTCTTGAAAATTTTTTTATCTTTTAATTACAGTTTATATTCCATATTATTTTGTGTTACTTTGAGGAGTACGGCATAGTGGTCCCGTTTGCTGGTATTAGCATTTCCTCAGTACCCCAGAGGAATGCCCTGTCCCTACTACGTTTGCTCTTCTCTTAGCCTGGGGCCCCCTTCTCTGAGATGACCAGCTTTCTCTCCATTCATCAGAATGATGGTAGAAACTTTGTTTTGATGATCACATTGATTCCCAATCCCTAGAACAGAACCTGGCACATAGTAGATATTTGGTAAATATACAGTGAACGAGTGAGTGCTCTGTTCATAATTACACCATGTAATAGTAACATTAAAAACTATCCACAGACCACCCATTCCTAATCAAAAACTTTCCCTCATTCTTTCAGCAGCAAGTTACAGAAGCACCTCTGGGCAAATCACTTAGTTTCTCTGAGCCTTTTGTTTCTTCCTCTAGAAAACGAGGGTGAAAATGCTTCTCTTATGAGGTTACTATGAGGGTTAAATTAAATCAAAACGCACATGTAAATTTCACAGCACACTAGTTCACTAACTTGGCTTCATTCTAGAATCGCCTGGGGAGTTTTTTCCTCCCCACACCAATTACATTACAATTTCTAAAAACAAGGCCCAGACCTCAGCATTTTTATGTTTCCACAGCTGATTCTAGTGGGTACTCGGGCTTGAGAACCTCTAGCACCTGTTACCTATTTTCTCGGGGATGCCAAATAAAACTGGGCCTTGACTGTTATTTTTCCTACCCAGGCCTTGTCAAAATGCAAATCTCTCTGGTCAGGCCATGCTGATGCCCACCATGTCTTATCTCAGGTTGTGTTTTACCCCTCAAAGCAAGTTCTGTCTCCATCTCCCCTGGGCTGTCTGAAGTCCTAACTCTGACATTATACCTTTTCTCTGAAACTACTTCAACCCTGACCTCCTTCTCCTCTCAAACCCAGTGGTAATCTGAATTTTACAATGTCTCCTTCTTGCTCCACTCTTTCATGTTTAGTTTGCAACCATTTCATGTGTGTCAAATTGGCCTGTCTCCCCTGCCTCCATCCCAGTGCTGTGGACACCCTTCGATAGACACTGAGAGAGGATAATTTGTAAAAAACATAAAATCAAGACTTCATATAAAATGAGTACAAGTCAAAGATTTTATTTAATGCCTTAATTAATGAAAGATCCAATCAGATGTCACAACCAGTTCAAACAAGAAGTCAAAGAAACCTGTATATATAGTCAACAAGGAATGTTGAAATGGATTTATAAAAACATGTAAAATTCATCACTTGTATTCCATGGAACACCTTTCATTTGTATTTCTATGGACAAGTGTCATTTGGATTATTATTTATTTTCTACAATGTACAAAATTGTAAAATAGATCCAAGGCAATAAAAGACAGAGGTAACCCTGAATAGTGCTCTAGAGAGCGTCTAGTTTTTCCATCGTAGATGCCCTAGAATCTTTGTGGTCTATTACTTAGCCTTTCACAAATTTTTCTGACAACAGCACTCAGTGTTTTTATGGTCTACGGATTATTGGGACAGATAGAAAGGTCAGATGAAACCCAAGTAAGAAGCTTTGCTTAGTTAGGAATCTGAGTAAGATTAATTCAGCTAATGGCATCTTCAAGTAACTGTAACCAAGGTGAAGCCCACATCCAAGCTTTATCTTTAGTAGCACTGACTTTTGAGATGTCTGTACACATTTTTACTTATAAGGAGGTCGAACTTCCGGTGTTGCTTGGAAAGTCATCATCATCAAGTGTGCAAGCTGGGAAGGAAAGGGAATGTGAATTAAGAGGCTCATTCAAGTCTGTGAAAGAGAAGAAGAAACATCACAGAAGGAACTCATGTTCTAATAGAAAGTTCTTTAGTCACTTGCTTATATAATATCTCATTTCAATTTCCTATTGATGCTGAATGGTAGTTACTTTTATCCCTGTTTTTGCCATGAAGAAATTGAAATTCAGACGGGCAATGGCATTTGCCCAACTAAGGGTAGGGACTTGAACCAGACCCATCTTTGCCACTATCCATCCCCTTTCCCATAGTTTAAGATTGCAGATTAATTAGTAAATTTATGTTATATCCAAGAACTTTCAAAACTTTCTTCTTTCTGAAGTTGTAGTTTTACTCTGAAAAGGAAAAATCGATTATTACTCAGTGTGGTCTAGGTTTATTCTAGGAGATTCAGCAACAGCTTGAAATTTTATTTTTGGTCACCAATTTCACCAATATTTTACAAATTGCGTTTGAAATACCTGAATGTTTTACAGCTCTACCTCTAACTTCTTCTATTTGTTATGAAGCTAAAATATTCTAAATATAATCACTTTCCACTGGCATTGTGCAATGGTAGGAAAAGGTACACAAAGTACTCCAAACTTGGTACACGGTGAATTTAAAATTGAGCACGTGGATTGAAGATTTGTATATTACCTTATTTGTAAGAACCTCATGAGCAGGTCAAATACAATTGTATGGTGTAGGGAGCACAGCCTCACAGCCTTCTTTGGGGAGCAAATACGATCAAACCCCTTCACAGAAGAATAAGTAGACCTGATTCCCAACACTGCTGTTGAACTCGGGTGTTTCCTCTACGTCTTTAAAACCGAGTACCCAAGTAAGAGGGAAAACTCCAGTTTTACTTCTGAACTTTGTTCGCGAGTTTTCCACAGTAATATGGGTGCCTCTAATAATTTCTGTTCACCTCGTTTTACAACTGACGTCTTCACAGCACCCACCCTTTTTTGCCGTACTTTGTAGCTGTGAGGGATCGTTTCGAAGAGGCACAGCGCACTTAGTCTTGTGTAATGTAATATTAGGTCGGGGAAACCTGGCTGGGGTACACAGATTTTTAAAATTGATAGTAACAAAATAAATATGGCCTGTTGGTTGTTACAAATATACATGGATGTTAATACTAACTGACTTAGCTACCTAAAACCCATTTAGTCAACAGCATTCATTCTAAAATGTATCGTTATCAGTTTAATGTTAGTCACCAGTCACTTTTGATACAAGTATCAGGGGGCGTATTTCCTTAGAGCTTGCCAAAGTAGAATTCATAGGTCTATAATTCCTTTATGGAAAATTGAACTAATATGTAAATTATGAGACTTCTGGAATAGTCTCCTAATTTACCTACTTGCAGCTCGTCCTTCTCCCCTCCAATCTGTTCTCTACGCTGAATCCAGAGAAAGCTTTCCAGATCCTAACTTGGGTCACATCTTTCCAGGAATTCACACTGCTTTAAAGATTAAGGCAATCTTGCCATTCCCTACAGGAATCGTGTGCTCTGGCCCTTCTATATAACTTTACCCTGGTCTAGATCAGGATCTCTCTCTCCTTCATACGGAAACTCATTCTTTTCCCAGGGAGATTTCCCTGCCCTCCCCCACCCCCACTTCTAATTGGGTTACATCTTCCTGTTATATGCTTTCCTACTAGCACCAATCAAGAGTCCCGTATAGCACTAATTAAGGCTGCAATTTTATGTTCATTGGTGTGATGATTTGGTTATTGTCCATCTCTGCCTTTAATCTATAAACTCCATGAGGGCAAAGATCTGCCTTTTACTGTTCGTCCCTGCATTCCCAACGCCGCGCCCAGAAGGGAGGCTCAGTAATCGTTGAAGGCATAACTGTGTGAATAGTCACCAGTTATACACAAATGTAGCAGTTTCTTCTCGGCCCCTACAGTTCTATCTGTTTATTTGCTGGTATGTTTTGTTTGGGCTTTTCTGGTTTGCTTTTTTGTTGCTGCTACTGGTTTTAAACACTTGCATCGTAGAAATGTGAAGGGAGAGGCATAAACTGAGCAAGAAATAGGACCTTTGCAGAATATTTTCACATGATCTCTTTTAATCCTCATCATCTTTGAGGTACAGCAGGTACTCTTTTCATGGAGATGAAACCGAGGCTTAGAGATCTTATACAAGGCACCACAAGGAAATTGTAGAGTGAATTTGAACCCAGGTTTGCCTTTAACTGCTGGACTTGTCGTTGGAGACCTTGCTCAGTCGGCAGGCTGGGAAGTCATCTCCTGCATGGCCTTAGAAACCAACATGAACGTGCCTTTCTTTAATCACTAGTACTGATACAAAGTTACCACATGATGATCTATTCATTGTGGTTAAGTTGTCAGCCTCCTTTGCCAATTATTGATGCAGGGTACAGATAACCACAAGTCCACCAGTTCCCTGATTTCACATGACTTGGTAGTGCCCTTCCACATAGACTCTGAGACTGACCCTGTGATTCTTTTGCCTCAGGGAACAGTAGCCGATTCGAGGCAAGCAGAGACAAGAAAAGCACTTGTACATGGTGGTCTGCCCCTTTGGCTGCACTTGGAACCTTCCTGCCACACATGAACAAACCTTGACGGGACTTTCAGATGGCGAGAGCAAGTGCCCCCAGTGCTCCAGCCAGTGGCTAGCCAACCGTTAGAGGCAGGACCACCTAACGGACCCCAGATGCCTGGGTACGCTGACAGAGGCCAGCAGGAGGCCGCCGAGCCCGTTCTAATGCCCACTCCATGGGCTCATGTACTAAATGAGTGGTTATTTTAAGTCACTACATTTTGAATAATGATGTTATACATATATTATTTCTTTATTTTTAACAGTAAGTTTCTGTTATATGTTGTTCCTATACTTTTCTCACTCTGAGAGAAATGTGTCATATTTCTTAGATTTATTCTAGTAAATTACGTAAAGATGTGTAATTTAACAGACACATAACTTTCTCATAGGTGAAAGAAATACACTCGTTGGTTTTCCTTTAATTTTGACACCATTTAACCCACTAATTCATTTGGAATTTAATGAAATTTTAAGAATGAGGCATGATTTAATTATTTTTCCCCACATTAATATCCAATAGTGACATTCCTTATCATTTAATAACTCCTTTCTCAATTGTTATATTCTTGATTTCCAGGTATTAATTTCATATAATGTTATTAGTTATATTCTCTGGAATTGCTAGGGCATTCTATGAACTAAATTTTCTTTATATAATATAATACCATATTTTTATTACAAATTTATCATTCATTAATATAAAATATATAGAATATAAAATTTATAAAAGTTGTTTATAGTATTATAATTAATGAAGACTCTTTATCTTCCACAGGTAGTTTCTCTCTGCTATATTTCTGTTGCCTTTATATCTTCCTTCTGGTTCCTCCACAATTCTGCTTTCTCTTTTAGCTGTTTGTGTCATTCTGATCACTCTCTAGCTGACATAAACTCTTTGAGAGCAGAAATAGTATATATTTTCCCTTCGTTCAGTGTTTTCCACAGAAATGTTCAGTCCCTATTCGTTATAGTGGTGAGTACTATCCCAGCAGGCTTGAGTTCTTAATGCATCTTCCTTGAACCTGTGGGTGTTCTTTGTTCATGAAGTTTCCAACACTATACAAATCTCTTTTTGTCCTGTTTGGCATTATCTAAATAGAATATCTGCAAAACAGAAAGTGGAACTCTTGAGTAGCTCAAAAAAAAAACCAAACAACTATTAAAACAGGCATGTAAATTTAACTGATTGGGATGTCAATGGAAATAGGTTCTGGGTTCTAATTATTAGCAAAATAAATGAATGCAAGACCTGTTTTCAGGTCAATGCCAGCCTGCTGGGCAATATACCCCCATGGGTAGGCCCAGGGTATGCCAAAAATAATTTGGCTATGGTCCATGCTTTTGAAACCAAGATAGTAGGAGTTATCAAAGCTATCAGAGTGGCAAATCTCATTTCAACTACTTTAAAGAAAAGTTATCTATAAGAATTTAATGCAGTATTATCATTAAAAAATCTAGTTTTAATATCTATTCCCTTTCCCCATGCACAAATCTGTTTTTCAAGTACAACCTATTTGTTATTTAAGGATTTCCCCCCTCCTTCTTTTTGATGATGGGTGGTTCCCACCGGACTGTGAGGAATGCACTGAGAAGTAGAATTCAAAGGCCAGAAGCACATTTGGACTTGCCAAGGTCACAACCTAGCTCTACCTCAACCCTAATGCTTCCCATAAACACTCCACTCCCATGGCCTCACCCCACACCTTTTCCTCATTGTGGCATGATCCACCTCTCACATCCTGTCCAGCCCCACCCTCGTGAAGCATTGTGTCAGTAAAGCTCTTGCCAGCACCCTTAACATCTTCACCACATGCTACACTCAGCCCTGCAAACCTTCTAGTCTCTCTGGGTCATTTATTTCATCTACCTCCTTTCCTTCTCTACCCTGTCTCCTGAGGGCCATGGAAGACATCTCATAATTGCCATATGACGGATGCTTATTCAACTAGTGTTTACTGAGCACTTACTATGCACTAAAACCAGTAGAAGACACTATACAAGGCTCAGAAGAATACAACAGTAAATACATCTCTAAATGCCCCTTAATGGAGAACAGTACTATTCCCGGTAGAATACCCCAAAAGGAAGTTATTAATAAGACTGCTCCAATTTAAAAAAGATTCAACATCCTTCTTCTTGATGTCGTAGAAATTGCAGAGGGGATGCTGTTGCTGCAAAGGGAGAGACTACGCCTTGAGAACCACTGAGCAGGGAATGGAAACATCACGAGAGGAAGCCGTCACTAGAGTTGGCCAGGTTCAAAGAGCTGTTC